>CAUYRH010006008.1:0-26871 GCA_963574655.1 Perodicticus potto
GGCGGGGCAAGAGCAGGCATGGCAACAAACTCCAAGTTAGGGTCTCCAATGAGCTTTCTAGCAAGCCAGAGGAAAGGCTTTTCAAAGTTGTAGTTACTTTTGGCAGAAATGTCGTAGTACTGTTTAAAAAGAAAAGTAAAATCAACCCATTACTAAAATAATTGTTCTTCTAAAATAGCTAGAAGAATAAAAGATAAAAGTTAACATTCTTTCAATCCATACATATAAAAGATCAATAAATTTCATGGTCCTGTATATAACCTTCTCAAGGGACCATAAGAAAACAAGCAGCTTTAAATGTTAACATACCTGAAGATTCTTCTTTCGGTGAAAGACAATAGATTTTGCCTTCACTTTCCTGTCCTTAATATCCACTTTGTTTCCACACAACACGATAGGGATGTTTTCACATACTCGTACCAGATCTCTATGCCAATTAGGCACGTTCTTGTAAGTAACTCTTGATGTTACATCAAACATTATAATGGCACACTGGGCTGAAAAGAAAAATTTGTGGTAATTAGGACAAACCTAAGAGATTACAATATGGATGAACAATGCTAAGTTAAGAACCACAGACAACAATTTGGTTACAGTCTTAGACCTCACTCTGGGTCACCTAGATCTCCCACGCACCGCCTCCCCCCACCCCCACTGCGCAATCTCAAGGTCTATTCCTACTCTAAAAATGTTAAATTATTGCACATACAACATTGCTTGCAATTTCTTTTCAAGAGACCTTGAAAATCCAGCTTATCCTGTTTAAATCTTTCCCCCTGAAATATTTCCTCATACTCCCTCATTCCCTAAGTATATTAATGGCAAATCATCACCGTTCCAGAGAACCCACCTCTCATTCTGAGGGTGGAGCCTAGAAATACACTTCTTAAAATATCTTTAAGTAAATGAATATAGTAGGAATTACAACTATCTTAAAAAATCCCAGATCAAGCCTATGTTGACCAGTAGGAACAGTACGTAACTGTAATAAAAGCAACTATTCACCAACACAGCTTTCTGACTACAAAAAATTTTTAGAAATAAAAATCTCTTTATTTGTATATATTCGCATAGTCAAAAATGTATAAGACATGGAAGGGTTCTCAAAAACTTTCATCAAGAAAGCGAGATTCAAGATGACTTTATTCATCTGTGATGTAAAGAACATTTATTTCCTTACAAGTTTTTTTTAATCAAGCCTTTTGAAAAAAGTTGTTCAAAACTATATAATGTTTCCAAAAGCTGGCCCAACATGCAAACAAATTACACAAGACAACTTTCACAAATTTTCTCCTCCACCCAAATGGTGGGCAAGTGCCTGAATATAGCAAGTCTTTAACTTGAAAACTACACTACTTCTATTACAGTATTAACGGCGTCTACTAGAATGGATCTGTTATGTTTAAACCACTTCTGAGACTCTAGTACACATCCACTCAAATACCGTTCAAGTGGCAAATGAGATACCCACCTTGAATATAATAGCCATCTCTGAGTCCACCAAATTTTTCCTGGCCAGCCGTATCCCATACGTTGAACTTGATGGGTCCTCTGTTGGTGTGGAACACAAGGGGATGGACCTCAACGCCTAAGGTGGCTGAAACGGAAACATCGCACATCAGCAGCTGAATTTATCATTTTACATAAATTTCCAAACAGTTTCTCCCCACGTACCTACATACTTCTTCTCAAATTCACCGGTCAAGTGGCGTTTCACAAACGTAGTTTTCCCAGTCCCACCATCACCAACCAATACGAGCTGTCGGAGAGCAGATTATGGAAACAAACCCTAAGCACTTGCACGGCTCAGGGCCCCACGATCACGGTGCCGTGAAGGCGCTCCGGACAGCCATCCGCCCGCGCTGCGGAGCCCCGCACGCCCAGAGGGTCCCCCGACACACAGGGCGGGAGAGCCGGGCCCCGCTGCGCCCCGCAGGCGACTTGGGGGACTCCCAGCGTCCCCGCCCCCACCCCGCCGCCTCCCGGAGCCGCCGCCCGCGCGGTCGCACACCTTGAACTGGACTTGGGGCTCTCCCTGGGCGGCCATCGCGGTGTCCTGCGGAGAAAGAGCGCGCTGTATGCGGGCCGAGCAGGCCGCGGCACATGGCGGCACGGAACCCGCGCCCCCCGCCGCCGCCCCACGTGCCGCCCACAAAGGCCTCCCGCCCGCGGCGGCGCCATGGCGGCGGGCCTGGGCCGCGGGCGGCGGGCTGGGCATCCCGGGCGCTGGGGGCGCGGGCGGTCGGGCCCGGGCGCGGGGCCCGGAAAGCCGAGGGCCGGGAACCGGACCCAGCGGGCGGGGAGAACGGCGAGGCGGGCACCGACCCGGCCCGGCCCGGTCCCCAACCCAGCCCCGGCCCGCGCTCGCCACCGCCTCGCAGCCGCCCACCTTCCGGCCGCCCCGCCTGGACCCCGGTTGCCTTGAGCCCTCAGGCCCCGGCCCACCACCCGCGCCCGGCCCGACTAGGCCCGTAGGACCCGATACCTTCCAGAAGCGTCTCCGAGCCCGTCCGACTGAGGCTGGGAAGATGGCGGAAGCGCAATTCAAACGCCGGAGACGCAGCCGACGCCGGCGCGCGGGCAGGGCGGGGCTGGCGCGGGGCGGGGCTGGCGCGGGGAGGGGCAACGGCGCGGCGCCCGCCCACGTGGCCCGCGCGTGCGCGCACGCAAGCGGAGAGACTCAGGCGGTCACTCCCTCTCGCCTTGAGCGTAGGTCTGGGCTGGCTGCGCGGCGGGGCCACGTGGGAGGCCGAGCAGGACGCGCGCGCGCACGCTGGCCCGCGGGGCCATATGCGCCGCTCCGAGGGCGGGTTCCCGGGCGCGCATGCGCGGGCGGGCGGCTCTCCTACTCTCTTGCGCCCGGGCTGGTGGGAGGTGTGAGGCGCGGCCAGCCGGCCAGATCTAACTTCCTCTCGCGCCCTCACCCGTAGGGACTCTCCCTCGTGGGCAGCGGAGGCGGTGCATCTCAGGGAGGCGCTGGTGTGTGCGCAGCAAGAAGGAAGAAATGAATGAGTCCTGAGCGGGCCTTTCCGGTCCAGTCTGCGTCCTCGCGTCCCTATTGCTCAGTCCGCACGCCTTGTCCCTGACTCGTGGGGCAGGGCCCCAAGGCGGGCCACGGCCTCCGCATATGGGGGTCGACCTCCTGGGCGTGTCCTTCAGCCGGGGCTGCGAGCGTGGGGGGTGCCGACTGGGTGGCGGGCCTCGGGGGTCCTGGGGGGCCTGTCCTCTGGACGTAGATGGGGCGGCGGGCTTGTGCGGCTGAGAGCGGACGGGGTGTCATGAGTTGAGGGTGTAGATTGGGGGGGCGGCTGTTCTCAGGCCGAGGGTGCAGACTCAAGTCGCCGCACTTGGTCCAGGCCTTTCGGGAAAACCAAGACCAGAGTCCTCCAGGAGTGGCCGCGGTCACCTGGGCGCCTTACAGCAGGTCCGCGGACCCCGAACCCTCACCCAGGCCTTTTCAGATGCTTCTGGTGGAAAAGCAGAAACATAAACCAGAATGTCTTGGCTTAAGAATCACCAAGTCTGGGGGGATGTCGTGAAGTTAGGCCCACACCTAAGCAGGATGTTGAGTGTGGTACAGCGTTTGAAGAGTGAAGGTGGTTTGTTTCAGCAGGTTAGGGAGGTCTCAAAAGGATAATATTGAGAAGAGAAACAAATTGGAGAAAAATGTAATCGTAACTTTATAAAGGCTAAAACTATGTGCTTTTACATAGAGGGGTTTTATATATTATAGTATAATACTGTGTATGTGAAAAAAATTTTTAAAGACAGTTTCACTTTTTCGCCTTCGGTGGAGTGCTGTGGTGTCATAGCTCACAACATCCCTTTGCCTTGGCCTCTGAAATAGCTATAACTACGAGTGCCTGCCAGAACACCTGGCTAGGTTTTAGAGACTGGGGTCTTGCTTCTGCTCAGGCTGGTCTCCAACTCCTGAGCTCAAGCAATCCTCTGGCCTTGGCCTCCTAAAGTGCTAGGATAACGGGTGTGAGTCACCTGTTATATGTGAATTTTTACAAATGCTTAAGACCGTTTTCTTGGATATACAGTATTTTTTTTTTTTCAAATTTACTTCACAGATCATATTCTGATGAGTATTGCTTCAGGAGAGGATAGAAAGTGTGATAGAACTGGGAAGAGAGATAAGAGAAGACTAACTTTACCAGCAATGTCCTGTTTGTTTAAAAAGGTAGTTGAAAATTAGCTAGGCTTGGTTGTATGTACCTGTGGTCCTAGCAACTCCAGAGGCTGAGGCAGGATGATTGAGGCTGCAGGGAGCTATGATAATGCCATTGCACTCCACCTAGCCGGGGCCTGTCTCAAGAACTAAAAAAAAGTAATTGAAGCAGAGGTGACAACATATTAACTGTTGTATGATACTGGGTAGTGAGTGTGTATACCTTTTGGCATTTTTCTCCCACAAAAATTTCAAGGGGAAATACAATATTAGTTGTTCATGCACCCAGCCTTCTAAGTAGAGCTGCTGGCTGTTTGGTTTGTTAGCTGTGAGTGTTATAAACTGGCCACACTCAGAAATGCTGAAGATCATGTAAAGGAGCATAGTGAAAAGAACGGGAAAATACACCCAAGATAGTATAGATTATGTTTTCCCCATTGAAACTGTAACTCATGTCAGTGATTTTGCAGTTTACAGAGATGACTTACTCTCTGCCATCGAACGTGGATTGCAAACCTGTGCTTAACTTGTAGTTCCAAAAATTGCAGCCAAATACACAGAAATGTGTTTAGACTTGCCAAAAAAGTTGCAAAAATAGTACAAGGAATTGCAACATACCTTTCCCTCTGATTGCCCCATATGTTAACATTCTTGCTTTGTATTTGTCTTTCCCTCTTCTCTTTCACTCCGTCCACATATATGTGCACATACCAGCATATATAATATGTATAGTTTTTAAAAGTCATGATTAGGTGTGTCTGTTTTTTTTTCCCTCTGAAATGTTTTAAGAATAAGAAGCCATTCTATGTGTATTTCTCAAAACCAATTCTGTTAAGTAACCACTCTATACTTAGAATCAGGTAATCGGGCTCAGCACCCATAGCACAGTGGTTACAGCATCGGCCACATACACTGAGGGTGGCTGGATTCAACCCAGCCCAGCTCCTTAAACAATAATGACAACTGTTACAAAAAATAGCCCAGCATTGTGGCAGGCGCCTGTAGTCCCAGCTACATGGGAGGCTGAGGCCAGAGAATTGCTTAAGCTGAGGAGTTTGAGGTTGCTGTGAGCTATGACGCCACTGCACTCTACCCAGGGCGACATAGACGCTTGTTTCCAAAAAAAAAAATCAGGAAATTGACGCTTACGGTTCCAGTATCTAATCTCAAACCTTAATTGCCAGTTGTCTCACTAATGTTATTTAGCCAGTCCAGGATTACATACTGCCACAGATGCTTGTCGGGTCTCCTCTCTTTCAATCTGGAACAGTCCCTTCGGTTTGTCTTTCATGAGCTTGACACTTTTGCAGAGTATTTTGTAGGCCAGAAGGTTTGTAGAATGTCCCTCTGTTTGGATCTGTCTGATACTTCCTCATGATTATGCAGTTTAGGTAGGAATAGCTCAAAAGTGGTGATGTGTCCTTCTGGGTGCGCCTTATCAGAAGGCACAGAGCAATCATTTTAAGCCATGTGAGGCCTTCCTCCCCTACTAAAAACCCTGCAGTAGTTGTCTGTCTCATTTACATGCAAGAAATCTGTGGCTGTGCGGCTCGGCGCCTGTGGCTCAACGGGCTAAGGCACCGGCCACGTACACCTGAGCTGGCGGGTTCAAATCCAGCCTGGGCCCGCCAAACAACAATGACGGCTGCAACCAAAAAAAAAAGAAATCTGGCTGTGGAGGGCCATAGGATCTAGCTCATGCCTGCCTCCCCCCCTTCCCAGTCTATAACTCTGGTATAGCTGCTCAAGCCTTTCAGAATCTTACCCTAGCTAAGTTCCTGCCTCAGGGCCTTTGTGCTTACTGGTCCCACTGGCTAAAATGCTGTTCCCCACATCTTTGCTTGACTGGGTCCTCACCCTTCAGGCTGCAGCTCTTTGGGGAAGCCTACCTTGACCACTCTGTTTTACCACTCCAGGTTTCCCCCATCTCAGCACTCATTTTATTTTCTGCGGAGCACTTAAGTGAAAACATCCTGCTTGACTATTTACATGTGTGTTTTTAATCTTACCCTCACTAGAATAAGTGAAATACCTTTTTTTGTCATGATTTTCATAATTTGTAATGAATACTCAACGAATATTTGTTGAATTATTGAATGAACTGCTCTTAAACCCTTCAGGATATAAGAAGAATCATATACAGCAGCATTGTCTTCTAATGAAAAGAATGGTGATTTAGATTTGCAAGCTTATTAGAATTTTAATAATGCTGTTCCATATCAAAGACTAATTAATCCTCAGGAGACCAGTGTGAGACAGAGTGTCTCTACTAAAAAAAGAAAAAGTGGCCAGTCATGGTGATGGGTCCTAGCTGCTTGGGAGGCTGAGGCAAGAGGATTGCTTGAACCCAGGAGTTTTTTTTGTTGTTGTTGAGACAGAGCCTCAAGCTGTCGCCCTGAGTAGAGTGCCATAGCATCACAACTCACAGCAACCTCCAACTCCTGGGCTCAAGCGATTCTCTTGCCTCCGCCTCTTAAGTAGCTGGGACTACAGGCACCCGCCACAACGTCCGGCTATTTTTTGGTTGCAGCTGTCGTTGTTTGGTGGACTGGGCTGGATTCAAACCCACCAGCTCAGGTGTAGGTGGCTGGTGGCTTAGCTGCTTGAGCCACAGGCGCCGAGCCTGAACCCAGGAATTTGAGGTTGCTGTGAGCTATGACACCACCTCCCTGTAGCCTAGGGCAGCAGAGTGAGACTCAAAAAACAATAACAAAACAAAACTAATCCTTAACAAATAACTTAAACATTTAACAAATACAGGGCAAGGCTTTTCTATTTCTGCATTTCCATAAACTTTGTTGACTTTGCAAACCAATAAAGAAGCAATTCTTAAATACTTCATTATCTAAATCATTTCCTTGGTCCAGCTGATGAATGTCAATTACTTACCAAATGAGATACCTGTATTTTCCTTATCTGACACTCAGATTTCTCCTTAGGAAGCACTTCACAAAACAGAATACTTATTTCTTCTTTGTATTAGCATATGTTATTTTCCTTAAAAGCAAGATGAAGAGATTTGTCATATTCATGCCATTCAGTCATCCAAGCAACTAGAGATCAGAGAAGTGCGGAGTCTACATATTGGTGGCCCAGGAACTAAATCCAAGAAAAATTTAAAGTTGGACTGGGACTGATCACAACATGCTCTTTATTTGAATTGTTTGAAAGCATTTTATTTATTTGATTTGATTTTTGAGACAGAAAGTCTCACTATGTCACCCTGGGTAGAGTGCCATGGCATCATCATAGCTCATAACAACCTCCCTCTCTTGAACTCAGGCAATCCTCTTGTCTTACCCTCCCCAGTAACTGAGACTATGAGTGCCTGCGACAAGGCACAGCTACTTTATTTTTTTTTTTGAGACAGTGTCTCACTATGTTGCTCTTGGTAGAGTGCTGAGGCATCACAGCTCACAGCAACCTCAAACTCTTGGGCTTAAGAGATTCTTTTGCCAGGCAGTGCCTGTGGCTCAGTGAGTAGGGCTCCGGCCCCATATACCAAGGGTGGCAAGTTCAAATCCAGCCCCAGCCAAACTGCAACAAAAGAATAGCCGGGCATTGTGGCAGGAGCCTGGAGTTCCCAACTACTCGGGAGGCTAAGGCAAGAGAATCGCCTAAGCCCAGGAGTTGGAGGTTACTGTGAGCTATGTGACTCCACGGCACTCTACCTAGGGCAGTAAGGTGAGATTCTGTTTCTATAAAAGAAAAAAGAGAGATTTTCTTGTCACAGCCTTCCAAGCAGCTAGGACTACAGGCACCCACCACAATGCCTGGCTGTTTTTTGGTTGTAGTTATTTGACAGGCCCAGACTGGATTCCAACCCGTCAGCCTTGGTGTATGTGGCTGGTGCCCTAGCTGCTGAGCTACAGGTGCCGAGTCTTTTTTTTTTTTTTTTTTAAAGTAGAGACAACAGGGTCTTGAGCTCAAGCAATCCACCCACCTTGGCCTTCCAGAGTGCTAGGACCTACAGGGTTGAAACGTGGCTCCTGGCCTATTGACAGCATTTTATAATTTGATGACTTTAAAATATGCCTGCAAATTCTTTGATTGTCCTCCATTCAAAAGATTGATTGTAACTCAATTGAGTGCAGGCTAAACTTGCCTCATTTCTAACAAATGGAGTATGTCAGAATTGATAATGTATGACTTTGCAGAGTAGGTCCCAGAGACGCTGTGCCTTGGGTCACTCTGGGAGCACCTAAGCACTATACTTTGAGGGCAAATATAGCCCTGTGGGCAGATTAAGGTGACAAAAACTTCAGTCCCTTGCAAAGAACCTGCACAAACTTGCTGGGCTCAGGTCTCCTGGCTTCAGTCAAGCCTTAAGTCTAGAGACCTTGGTCCAGGTAAGACACTCCTGAATTTCTGACCCACAGAAACTGTGTAAGAAAAAAAGTGTTTATTGTTTCAAGCCATTGACTGTGGGAGTAAGTTGTTACATACTGGTAGATAGCTAACAAAAAATAAGGATATTTCACATAAAAATCCAGATACCTTATTTCCTTGGAAAATCACAAGATTGGGAGGTTTGGGGAATGATTTTTTTGCTGTGTTCACAACCATCTGGGGGTCAGTAGCCACTGCCCTCACAGATAGGGCAGAGGCTGCCATGGCCTCTGACCCTGCCACACCCCATTGTATCTCAGACACTGAGGCCTTGGTGCCATATGTCCCTTGTCATCTGATGCTCAGTATGCTCTGACATCTGCTTATCTGCCTGAGCCCTGAACTGTTTGAGCTCCCAAACTCTAGTGAGTCTGAGAGATAGTGATGAAAAAACACAGACTCATTAGTTCATCTACCTAATACATCTCTTATGTACCAGGCTCTCTAGGGACTGGTGCAATGAATAAAACAGAAAATAAACTTGGTGAGTATTGAAATATGTAAGATAGTGATGATTGCTAAGGTGATAAAACAGATAAAGAGATATGGGATGTCAGAAGGAGGTGGTCCTGCAGGTAGGGTAACCAAGAGGCCTTCCCTTAGGTGGTGATGTTTGAACAGAGACCCAAAGGTGAAAGAAGGTGTCACACAGACATTTGTAGGAAGAGGAAATGGCAAGTGCAACAGCCCTGAGGTGGAAGGCTGCCTGGAGTTATCAGAAAAGCAAGGAGGCAGGTGTTGGTGGGGCAGGAGTGTAAAAGAGAATAGGAGACAATGAGCTCAGAGAGGCCAGCAGGGCTCACATTTTGGTACAATTTTTGTGTAAAGTTTTCAGGATGAGTGCCTCTACTATGGTCTAAATGTTTACATTCCCCCGAAATTCACATGTTGAAATCCTAACCCCCAAAGTGATGGTATTAAGAGGTGGAGTCTTTGGAAGTCATTAGGTCATGAAAGTGGAACCCTTGTGAACAGAATTAGTGCCTTTATGAAAGGGAACCCAGAGAGCTCCTCTCATCCCCCCATGTGAGGACACAGTGAGAAGGTGCTATGTGTGAACCAGGAATCCAGTCCTCACCAGACAGTGAATCTGCCACACCTTGATCTTGGACTTCCAGCCTCTAGAACTGGGAAAAATAAGTTTCTGTTGTTTACAAGCCACCCGGTTTATGGCATTTTATTGTACCAGCCAGAGTGGACTAAGGCAGTATCCACTATTAGGAATCTCAGTTGCATCTTTTTAGCAAGGAGAATTTACAAGCACATTGCTGGTAGTAAACAAAAGGACAGACAGTCTCTGTGAAAGACACTCATTCAGTGTTCTATGTCATTTTAGGGGAATCTAAGAAGGATAGAAAAAAACCATAGAAAAACATATGAATAAAACAGGACTTTTCAGAAGTTGAGAAACACCTGGGACACTTCATAGATAGACATGTAAAAATTTTTAAGTGCACATATTAAATTTTCTAATATATTTAAATTCTCAGTATTTTTAAATAGGCTTTCAAAATTTGTGGTACATTTTAAATTCTTGCTTTGAACAAATTGACTTTTTAAGACATACCTTATAGCCAATGAAACATAACTGTGCTATTTATAAGATAATTGCAGAGTGTAATTGGGTTCCCAGGGCTGCAATAACAAAATACACAAACTGGTTACCTTAAACTAATAGAAATTTATTGTTGGACAATTCTGGAAGCTAGAAGCCTGAACCAAAGTGTTGTAGGGCCATGCTCTCCCTGAAGGCTCCTGGGAATCTGCCCTGTGCCCTTCTCTTAGCTTTGGTATGTGGACACATCACTGTTAACACACGTTGTCTTCTCCCTGTGTGTCTTCTCATCACCTGTGACTATCACGTATCTCTGTCTCTGGGTCTCTTCTCTCCCTATAAGGGCACCAGTCACTGGATCAGGGCACATTCAACTTAATTACATTGGTAAAGACCCTATTTCCCAAAAAGGTCCTTATCACAGGTACAGGGGTTTAGAACTTCAACATATCTTTTGGGGTGACACAATTCAACCCAGAACATTATATATATATAATGGTAGAATGGCTTAGAACTGGGACACAAGGTTAAGGTTGCCTGATGACTGACACGTGCATGACCTCACTGGGATGGAGGTGGGTAAAGTGGGAACACTGTTGGGTTGTCTCATATTACCATCTGCCTTGTATGATAGGACCAGCTGGTGAAGCCCAAGCTATTCAGACTTTCTGCTGGTAATAGACACTCAGAGGAGTTTTAGGCTTGTCTCCCACTAAAACAATGCAGCAGTTAATATCCTTAAACATGTACATTTGCACACTGGGGCTTTTAATTATAGAGAGGAATCACTAGGTTAAAAGGGTTTTTTTCCATTTCTGTTTTTTCTAGAAGTTGGGGAAATGTCACGCTGTGGTTTTAATTTCTAAATTCTGTTTTAAATAAATAGAAAATGACTAGTTAAAATGGAAAGTCTCCGGTTAGGGATTTGTTGGCAATTTCTTAAATTTCATCTTACTGTTTTTGCTGAGTTAGATTTTGCTGGGAACCCAGTGCACCAGGGCCATCTTACCATAATGACCTCCCAATAAATTAAAAATAAAAGTTTTCTAGAGGTGTACCACAACCACAAATTTATTTTTTTCAGTAGTGCTAAAACTAAAATCATGATGTGCAGAGAATATCACCCAGTTTCCTGTTCATTCACATGCACATGTACATTGAATGCATCTTAGAAGTAAGCTGAGAGTGTATGGAGGACGCAGAATGACAGCTCCTGAAGACGTCTGGCCCCTAGTCCCCAGAACCTGTGGGTGTGACACCAACATGGCAGGAGAGAATTTGCAGATGTGATTAGGGGTTGGGTTTTCAGATGGGGAGATTATCCTGGATTATCCAAGCGGACTCAATCTAATCACTTGATTCTTTTTTTTTTTTAAACAAAGTCTCACCTTTTCCCCTTCGTAGAGTGCAGTGGTGTCATGCCTTGCAGCAACCTCCAACTCCTCAGGCGATTCTCTTGCCTCAGCCTCCCAAGTAGCTGGGACTATAGATGCCTGCCACAACACCCAGCTAGTTATAGAGACAACGTCTCACTCTTGCTCAGGCTGGTCTTAAACTTCTGAACTCAGGCAGTCCACCTGCCTTGGCCTACCAGAGTGCTAGGATTACAGGCATGAGCCACTGTGCCCAGCCTAGCATCACAGACTTTTTAAAAGGTAGGAAGCATGCTGGGTTACAATTCATCCTCTGCTGCTGACCAGAAGTGTCACCCTGCTGAGCTGTTCAAAATCTTTTGCTTGAGATTTCCCACAAGTGATATCAACAGGACCTTCTCCCAGGGGGTGGGGGGATGGGGGATGGGGCGATGTAAGGCTTAATGAGTCAAAACGTCTGTCTGTCTGTCGTGTAGCACAGTGAGCACTCACTAAAATCAAGCCATTAGCAATTTGAGCTGTTTACTCATTCTGCAAATGAAGAATATAAAGTTCATAGGGTGGCGCTTGTGGCTCAAAGGAGTAGGGCGCTGGCCCCATATGCTGGAGGTCGTGGGTTCAAACCCAGCCCCGGCCAAAAACTGCAAAACAAAAGAATGTAAAGTTCATGAACTTGCAGTTTGCCCACTCACTTGCAGTAATTGAAAGGGTGAGACCAGAGAATGGAGAGGTTCAGGCCAGGTGTAATGAAAGGGACAGAGACCTGCCTGGTCAGGGCAAAGATGGCATCTGCACTGAGGGTGGTTGGAGGCCTCTTTTTATATAGGGTCTTAGGGGGTGAACAGATTCCACTGCTTGTAGGAGGATTCTGGTAGACTGGTGTCCTTTCTGCACCAACCTTTGGGATAGGGCTCGCTAGGCCCTTTGCAGTCTTTCATTCTAGGAAGGGAAGGAGGTTTCCAACAGTAATAAAGTTTACTCAAAACAAATCTTTATAGAGACAGGGTATCGCTCTGGCACCCAGGATGGAGCGCAGTGACATCATCATTGTTCACTTTTAACTTCAAATTCCAGAGTTTCAAGGCATCTTCCTGCCTCTACCTTCCAAGTAGCTGGGCCTACAGGAATGAATTTTTTAATTTTTTGTAGAGGCAGAGTCTTGCCAAGTTGCCTAGGGTGGTCTGGCACTCCTGGCTTCAAGGGATCCTCCTGCCTCAGCTTCCCAAAATGCTGGGGTCAAAGGCATGAGCCATTATGCCCAGCCAAGGATTATTTTTGAATAGATAAATGTACTGAGCAAATTTTACAGCATAAGTTTTCCATTCATTCATTCAACAAATATTAAATACCTCATGTGTGCTGGTATTTCAACACAGAACTTCAACATTCTAAGTATTGAAGATAATTTGTGAGCAAAGCAGAAAAACCCTTGTCCTTACATTCTGGAGGAGGAAGTTATGTGAGAAGCAGCAAATGGAATAGTCAGTCTGTAACTGGTGTGTAATGGGCAGTAGGTGCAGTGGGGAAAACCAGAGCAGGGTAGGGAAGGTGTGAGACAGCAACTAATAGCTCTTCTCTAGATTTCCTTCCAGAGCTTCTGAAATCCTTGGAATTTCCTGAGGTGGGGAGTAACAGGAGTGCCTTGTTATTCAGGGCAAGCCCTAGTCCACCACTCCAGCATTTATGCTAAGAAGGTGACTCTGCTGGGTCCTGCCAGTCTCTGAGTGAGACTGGCTGTGAGAGGAACTCACCTCAGGATCAAGGGGTTGGAACTTTCAACCCTACCTAGATCTCTGGAAGGGGAGGTCAGCAGGGCATTGAGTTAATCAACAGAGGGCAATGATTTAATCAATCACGCCTGCCCAGTGGACCTCCATAAAACCCTAAACCAGGCTCAGCACCTGGAGCTCAGAGGCTACGGCTCCGGTCACGTACACGAGGGCTGGCTAGGTTGTACCCAGCCCGGGCCTGCCAAACAACAATGACAACTACAACAAAAAAATAGCCAGGCATTGTGGCAGGCACCTGTAATCCCAGCTACTTGGGAGGTTGAGGCAAGAGAATCGCTTAAGCCCAAGAGTTTGAGTTTGCTGTGAGCTGTGATGTCACAGCACTCTACCCAAGGTGACATAGTAAGACTCTGTCTCAAAAATAAATAAATAAATAAACAAACCCTGGTTCGGCACCTGTGGCTCAAGCGGCTAAGGCGCCAGCCACATATACCTGAGCTGGCGGGTTCAAATCCAGCCCGGGCCCGCCAAACAAAAATGATGGCTGCAACCAAAAGATAGCCGGGTATTGTGGCAGGCGCCTATAGTCCCAGCTAGTTGGGAGGCGGATACAGGAGAATCACTTGAGCCCAGGAGTTGGAAGTTGCTGTGAGCTGTGATGCCATAGCACTCTACCCAGGGCAACAGCTTGAGACTCTGTTTCAAAAAAATAAATAAATAAATAAAAATAAAATAAAATAAAACCCTAAAACACTGGGTACTGGGAATTCAGGATTGAAGGACTTACAGGGATGCTCGGAGGGGTGATGCATACAGAGAGGGCAGAGAGCCCTGAACAACCCTCCCAGCCACACCTTCCCTGCGTGTCTCTTCCTTCTGGCTGTTTCTGAGTTGCAGCCTGAGCCAATAACCTGTGGGGCCAGTACTGACTGACTCCAAGTAGACAGGGGCAGAATTGAATTGTTAGATGCCCATTTGGTGTCCAGAGTATGAATTAAAAGAAAATCATAACCCCTCAGCTGACTGGACCCCCTCTTGTCAAAGGGACCCCAGAAATACCCTAAAGCTGAGTTACTGCCATGAATAGGGAGGTCACACATGCTTCCTCATGCCCTCTCCCTTCTTGGATATGTTCTTTTTTTTTTTTTTGAGACAAAATCTCACTTTTTCACCCTTGGTAGAGTGCCATGGAGTCTTAGCTCACAGCAACCTCAATCTCTTGGGCTCAAGTGATTCTCTTGCCTCAGCTTCCCAAGTAGCTGGGACTACAGGCACTTGCCACAATGCCTGGCTAGTTTTAGAGATGGGGTATCTCTTTTGCTTAGGCTCGTCTCAAGAACTCTGAGCTCAAGCAATCCACCTGCCTTGGCCTTCCAGGATGCTAGGATAAAGCCTGTCCCTTTTAACTCATTGACAGGCCTAAGGCTGGACAGGGCAGGGCTTGAAGCACACCTGCAGTTCCTCAATTTACCCAACAGATCTTATGAACCTGAGTATATGTCCGGTGATTTGTCACTCATTAACAGACTTCTTTATCTTAAGTTAAAACATTCCAAGCCTTTAGACAAAACTTAATTTTTTTAGCCAGTCATAAATCAATACATCATTGACTTTCTTGGGTCAAACCAATGTATGCCTCCTATGTATTGATTTATGACTTGACATGTAATCCCTGTCTCCCTGAAATGTATAAAACCAAGCTGTAACCCAGCCACAGAGAGTCCACGTGTTCCTGGATTCTTGGGTGTGGCTCCAGGTCAGGGTTAGCTATACTTGGCCCAGAGTAAACCTTTTAAAATTATTTCACAGAATTTTGGCTCTTTTCCATTGACACCAGCGACCAATCCTCCAAGTCTCCGAAAATATATAAACATGATAAAAATATAATGTTTTATATGTATATGTATACACACATCTATATCTATATCTGCATCTATCTATAGCTATATAAATATATACACATCCCGTTGGTTGTATTTCTCTGGAGAGCCCTCCCTAATACAACTCACACTAACTGTGCAAAGTTGTGTACTTCATAGTGTCTTCCTAAATAAAATGAAGACTTTCCTTTCAGGGTGTTGTAAGGCATAAAGGAAATAATAAAAAGTGCTTAGCACCCTGCCTGACCTAGAATTAGTAGTCAATACTTATTAGTGTTATCTGAGTATTATAGACGTAGGAACTAAAATTTAGAGAGATGAGATGCCTAAGGGAACACAGTTCATGAGAGGGTCAGGGTTCAAACTCAAGTTGGCTGAGTCCAGAGCCTAAGCATTGAACCCCTGCACTGCCTGTAGACTCTGGACACACTGAGATTGTTATTTATAACAATAAAGTTTAAGATATAAACTTAGAGGTGTAAGTAATTTCTTAGACATAACCACCTTTACCAAAAGTATCATTTCCTTTGCTCATCCTTTATTAACTTTTTCAGATTTCCTGTAAAGAGCACTAAAGAGTATTTTAAAATCTTTTATCCTTTTCATGAAGCAAATTTGTCATCTTTTATGAGGCAGTCTTGTTCCTTATAACCAAGGGCTTATATTCTTAGAGTTTAAATGTTTTTAAAAATAAAAACTATGCTGTCTCCTCCCTTTTCTCTTCCTTCCTCCCTTTCCAACTGCCTGGGCTCCTACTTGCCTTGAAACACTATTTCATAGACTCAGGGTGTTCAGCTAGGCTTGTGCTTTGGAAAATACAAAACAAAGGCTACAAATATGTGTAAGAATCCTAAATCTGCACACCTTGTTACCAATGCATTCTACCCATCAGAGTGTTGGCTCAGACTTTAGTGCACTTAAGAAATAAGGCTGCAAACAATTATTTCCTATGGGTAAGTCAGGTAGGTAAAATAAAACCAAAGGTCTAGTGGAAAATTCTAGACTGCACAGAAGAAAGTTGGAGTATGTTAGATTTAACAAAAGATGTGTGATAGCCCCTACAGTGAGTCTGTAACCTGGGAGTTCTCACATCTGTTTCCTATTGTGATTTCAGAAGGCATTTGGTTTTGTACAGAAATATCTTTTACAGAAAGCAGCTTTATACAGAAACTTCTCTTTCCTTAGCAACTAGATGAATGTTTTACTTATTCAGTTTATAGACATTAAGAACATAGCTATGTGGGTAGGGAAGGCTACAAAGATTTATGTCACCATCTTTCACCTAGTCATTCATTCATTCATGCATTTATTTACTTGTAACATTCCTTGAAAAGGGATAAATAATATATTATGTATTCTATAGGCTAACTACCCTATTCTCTAGGAGCTAAATACCTGATTTTAATAAATAACTATTAGTTTCTATTGCTGCTGTAACAATTATCAAGGCTTAGCAGCTTTAAATAACCCAAACATAATAGCTCCCAGTTCAGTAGGCCAGAAGTCTGGGCAGGCTCAACTGCTTCTCTACTCTGGGTTTTGTGTAGCTGAAATGGAGGCTCAGCCCCTGGGAAATTGGCAGGCACAGGGAAGCGTCCACCTCCAAGCTCACTCTGACTATTGGCAGGATTCAGTCCCTGCAGGTCTAGGACTGAGACCCTCCCAGCTTTTCTTGCTGGCTCCCTGCTGGGGTCCACCTTCAGCTCCTTTAGCTCCACCTTTAGCTCCTTACATGTGGCCCCTACATTTCAGAGCTAGCAACAACACATTAAATCCTTCCCACACTGAAGAGTCTCTGTGACTTCCCCTTCTGCTACATCTTTTTTTCCAACTAGAGAAAGTTCTCTGCTTTTGAGGGTTTGTGTGATTAGATTGGGCCAACCCCCCAATAATCTAGGAAAGTCAATAGCCTATACAGTCCCTTTTGCCATATAAGGTAACATAGTCATGAATTTTGGGGATTAGGGTGTGCACATTTATTGGTGGCCATTATTTATTTGGCCTTCTGCAATTATTAAATGGCATTTTGTTGCCCTTTTTTCTTTTTTTCCTGAGATGATCCTTTGCAGGAGAGGACACCAGTTCAGTATTGCCTGAGTCCAACTCACAATGCCCTCCTTTCTTTGAAAACTGCTTCCATTCACATTGTGGGCTGCCTTCTGCTGAGCCAATCAGGTTATCTTTCTTGGGAATGTCCATTTCTTTCCATCTTAATATGTGGCTGTTTTCATCGTGGTTTTTTTGTTGTTGTTGTTGTTGACAGAGTCTCACACTGTTACTTTGGGTAGAATGCCATGACATCATGATACTCACAGCAACCTCAAACTCTCGGACTCAGGGGATCCTCTTGCCTCAGGCTCCTGAGTAGCTGGGGACTGCAGGCGTGCACCATGCCTGGCTAGTTTTCCTATTTTTTTTAGTAGAGACTCACTCTTACTCAGGCTGGTCTCAAACTTCTGAGCTCAAGTAATCCACTTGCCTCAGCCTCCCAGAGTGCTATGATTATAGGCTTGAGGCAGCTTTGGTAGTGTTTTGAACCCACTACAGTGTGACATTTTGCAGGTGTACATATGTAGTAGGGTCTTTTTGGTTACCAACTCAACATTACCCAACTGCTGTCCGTATTATATGTTTTGGAAGAATCACTTGGGGGAGAGGGGAAATGAGATAGGGGCCAATACTTATTAAAAAGAGAGATTAAGCCAGGGGCTTGAGCCTGTAGTCCCAGCTACTCAGGAGGCTGAGGCAGGAGGATTGCTTCATCCCAGGAGTTTGAGGCTGTAGTGAGCTGTGATTGTGCCACTGCACTCATCCCTGGGTAATAAAGCAAGACAGTCTCTACAAAACAAAACAAAACAATCAAACAAACAAATAAAACAAAAAACCCAGAAATATTAAAAATGGTGATAGCTAAGGGAAAACTGCTTTTTCAGTTGGAGATCTTGGAGGTGGTGAGGAAGTTCAGGAGAATTTTATTTATTTATTTATTTATTTTGAGACAGAGCCTCAGGCTGTCACCTTGTGTAGAGTGCTATAACATCACAGCTCACAGCAAACTCCACCTCCTGGGCTCAAGTGATTCTCCTGCCTCTGCCTCCCAAGTAGCTGGGACTACAGGCACCGGCCACTATGTCTGGCATCTTTGTTGTTTGGCGGGCCCAGGCTGGATTCGAACCCGCCAGCTCAGGTGTATGTGGCTGGCACCTTAGGCTCTTGAATGACAGGCGCTGAGCCAATTTATTTATTTATTTTAGAGACAGGGTCTTACTTTGTCATCCTCAGTAGAGTGCTGTAGCATCACAGCTCACAGCAACCTCCAGCTCTTGGGCTTAGGCAATTCTCTTGCCTCAGCCTTCTGAGTAGCTGGGACTATAGGCGCCCGCCACAACGCCCGGCTATTTTGTTGTTGTTGTTGTTGTTGTTGCAGTTTGGGGTCACGTTTGAACCTGCCACCCTGGGTATATGGGGTCATTGTCCTACTCATTGAACCACAGGTGCCACTCCCTAGAAGGAGAATTTTAAGAGTGACCCCATCAGTTATAAATTAATGCTTTAACATATGCTCTGGGATCCCTTAATAAAGATTGGAATCACACTTGTAGTCCCAGCTACTCTGGAGACTAAAGCATAGGATCCCTTGAACTCAGGAGTTTGAGGTTGCTGTGACCTAGGCCATGCCAGGGCTCTCTAGCCTGGGCAACAGAATGAGACTGCCTAAAAAAAAAAAGAATAAATAAATAAATAAGACTGGAATCACTTTGGTTTTGACGTGGGGCTCCATTTCTCTGAAGAAGATACAGACACTGGACATTTAGTTGCCCTATCCAGGATGCAGGGGGATAACTATGGCTAAGTGTGTTGAATCAAACTCATACTGACATCAAAAAGTTTTCACTAAGAAAGTATTTTCTAGAAGATAACTGTTAGGGTAATTTGATGCCAATTATGCAGTATGCATGTTTAGACATAGTTAATTTTTATTTTAATGATTCTTTCTCCCAAGTTTTTTCTCTCTCTCTCTTTCTTTTGACATAGGCTCACTTTGTCGCCCTCGGTAGAGTGCTGTTGGCGTCACAGCTTACAGCAACTTCAAACTCTTGGGCTTAAGCGATTCTCTTGCCTCAGCCTCCCAAGTAGCTGGGACTACAGGCGCCTGCCACAACTCCCAAGTTTTTATAGAATGCAGTACACAAATTCCAGTGTCTTCCCTTCTCATTTCTTTGCACATAGATTTCTGTTTGGTAGATGGAGCTGGGGTGGTTATTCCTGCCATCCAGAGTGCAGTGGTCCTTCTCCAGGCGTCAACTAGCCGCTTATCCATGCAGGACCCAAACTCCCTCCATGTTTACTTTCAATCCCAGGAGTTCCGGGGAGGTCTGCCCTATCACCATGCTGCACAGCCCCCTGACCCACTAGTGATTGGTTAATGCAAATAGTGGCATTGCAAATAGTACGAGTCGATCCAATCAGAGTGGAATCACGTGGTGGCTACCGCAGAAAGCCTGTTTTCTTTTTCTTTTCCCTGGGCCTCAATGTGTCACTGGCTTGGCCCTGGAAGAAACTGAATGTCGAGGGGAGGTTGTCTGGGTTCTTGAATCAAGCCTGCTTATCACTCCTGAGAGATAATAAACTGAGCAATTAATTCCTTTCCATGTACTTGTACAGCCTAATTTTTCTCCAGTCCTCAGCTCCAGTTTGCGAGAGTATTTGCAAGAGTCTGTGTGCAGGTGGATGTATGTGAATGATTTCTTACCCAGTGCACTTCTGCAGGTGTGCACTTTCCACATCTAATGTTTGTTAAGATTTGATTCTTTTTCAAGTTTTAATGCAAATACCAGTTATGCAGTATGCATGTTTAGACATAGTTAATTTTTATTTATTTTTTAAAAGAACAAGTTTATTATAGAAAATGTGAGAAAGGCAGGAAGATAAGAAGAAAAAACATCAACCATAGTCCTACCACCCAAAGAACGCTCATTAACAATTAATTTTTATTTTAATGATTCTTTCTCCCAAGCTTAGTTTTCTAAGGGATTTTTTGTTTTGTTTGCTGGTGTTTTTTTTTCTCTTACTAAACAGATGTAACTTTTCAATCTATTTTTAAAATTTGCAACAAATTTTACCAGTGTGATTCAGCTTTTTTTATTGTATATTACTAATTTATGAAAGTAATAAGCACTGTAGTTATGGTGAACTTTCCTGGGTGGCAATACTTTGCAGTGAAAGTAATGAGTCCTGACTCTTCAGGGAGAGGACCGTGGAAGCTCCATGTTGGTACATCCCCAGACTCCACCCTACGCCATTTCCTCCCTTAACTGATGTCGATCTGTATCATTTCTTTCTTTCTTTCTTTCTTTTTTTTTTTTTTGAGACAGAGCCTCAAGCTGTCGCCCTAGAGTGCTGTGGCATCACAGCTCACAGCAACCTCTAATTCCTGGGCTCAAGCGAGTCTCCTGCCTCCGCCTCCCAAGTAGCTGGGACTACAGGCGCCCGCCACAACGCCCGGCCATTTTTTGATTGCAGCCGTCATTGTTGTTTGGCGGGCCAGGCTGGATTCGAACCTGCCAGCTCAGGTGTATGTGGCTGGCGCCTCAGCCCGTTGAGCCACAGGCGCCGAGCCAAGACAGACTCTTCTAACTTGTTTAGGCCATGCTACATTTGGATCTTTGGATCTCTGGGCAGTAGGAGTCAGAAAATACACTCATGGCTCGGTGCCCATAGTTCAGTGAGTACGTTCCGGCCACATACACTGAAGCTGGTGGTTTCGAGCCCGGCCCAGGCCTGCTAAACAACCATGACAACTGCAACCAAAAAAGTAGCCAGATGTTGTGGCGGGCGCCTGTGGCCCCAGCTACTTGGGAGGCTGAGGCAAGAGAATCACTTAAGCCCAAGAGTTTGAGATTGCTGTGAGCTGTGATGCCACATCACTCTACTGAGGGCGACATAGTGAGACTCTGTCTCCAAAAAAAAAAAAAAAAAAATGTACTCAGGACCACATGGCAGTGGCAAGGGTCAAATGCTATGGCGAGCAGATTTCAGGGTGAGAAAGCTTGGGAAGGTCTCTCAGAAAGAGCATTTTTCCAATGCCCAGGCATAAGGGCAATCTGGTCTCCCTGTGACACTAGCGTCTGTTCCATGCCCACAGTGCCACCCCGTGGCCCACCGTGCGATCAGAAAGTGCAGCCTCGGCTCAGTGCCTGTGGCTCAAGCGGCTAAAGCGCCAGCCACGTACACCTGAGCTGGTGGGTTCATATCCAGCCGGCCCGCCAAACAAAAATGACGGCTGTAACCAAAAACTAGCCGAGCATTGCGGCAGGTGCCTGTAGTCCCAGCTACTTGGGAGGCAGAGGCAGGAGAATCGCTTGAGCGCAGGAATTGGAGGTTGCTGTGAGCTGTGATGCTACAGCACTCTATCCAGGGCGACAGCATGAGGCCCTGTGTAAAAAAAAAAAGAGGAGGGGCGGCGCCTGTGGCTCAGTGAGTAGGGCACCGGCCCCATATACCAGAGGTGGCGGGTTCAAACCCAGCCCTGGCCAAAAACTGCAAAATAAATAAGACAAAAAAAGAAAGCAAGTGCAGCCTCGTATTACCCTCCTGTCTTCCTGAGTATGGGCTATGCACCCCGGCGCAGCCAGTTGTGAGTCCTTGCCTGTGACGGGCCCTGGTGTGGGGGCCATTGACCTGAGAAATCTGAATGAAGAAACGTGTGGAATTTCGGGCAGCAGCAGTGGGTGTGGTTAGGGAGTGGGGAGAGAGTGCAGCCTGGGGAGAAGTGAGGCATGAGGACAGAGGTGGAACTTGCGGAAGGACGGGTCAACAGAGGTGGAGAGCAAAGGGAGGAACAGCATGTGAAGCAGATGCTGTGGAGGATGAGGGGCGTCCCTGGGCCCGTGCTGCACCCCGATCCATGACTCAGTGGGAGCTGCCGGGCCTGCCAGAAAACTTGGCCCTTGGCCACCAAATACTGGCTGGAGTCAAGCCCTCTCCTGGGAGTTCTGGAGAAGGTTTGGGAGAGGGCTTCAGTCTCCCGGTGTCTGGGCTGTAACATGGGGAGCTCAGAAGCTATGGGGTCAGCCTCCTGGGCTGGGGGCAAGAAGCACTCCGCAGCCAGGAAGCCCGGAGCAGAGGTGAGAGCCTCCCGGCTTCTCTGGAGGAAACCTTGTTTCTTCACAAGGACCCCTGCAGACACCCACCCTCAAATTCAGCACCCATACCGCTTGTTTTCTTTGCCCAGTGCCCTCTCTGGGTTCTGTGGGGGTCTGGAGTCACACATCTCAGGTGGCGCGTCCCAGCTGAGCCACTTGAGCACTCAGGCTCTTGATCTGCACACGGGGGGGGGGGGGGGTAACCGTTCCTCCCCTGTCCTCATCAGTGTTGAATTAGCTCAGCCCTCACAGCAGGTCTCAACATACAGGACAGCGTTCCCCTTGGTCATCGTAGTCGTCCGATCCTCCCCTTAGACCTCAGACCTCATAAAAATAGCAGCTTGCCTGCTGAGTCCTGAAACTGCCCAAGCTTCCTTCTTGATTGTTCTGTATGAGGTCCAGGAAGGTAGATACTAATACTACCCTTGTTTTTCATGAAGAAACTGAAGTCCAGAGAGGTTAAGTAACTCCTCTAAGGTCACACAGCCTAGTAAACAGCAGATCTGGGGTTTCAAGTCAGGAGATCAGGCTGTACAGTCACACTCTTGCCTACCCCGTCCATGGGGCTCAGGCTGGGGAAGGGATGGCTGGCAGCAGGGGGCAGACACTGCTCAGAGAAAGCTGCTCCGGCCTTAAAACAGTGGTGTCAGGACAGAGCCGACAGGCAGAGTATCTGAGACGGAGCAGCCGGGGGAGGATGCCACATGCTCAGTGTTCTGTCCAGAGCACAAATGCTCTCAACCCCACCTTGCCTCAACTGCCCCAAAGGAGGGAGCTCCCTACAGCCCCACTTCAGTTCCTTCTCCTGCTCCCCATCCCGGAGACAGAACAGGAAGCCCAGGAGTATTCCAGGGTGTCCTGCCTGACTTCCTATCTTCCCGTTTGTCCCAATCCACGGCCAAGCTCAGAGAAGGCCTGGAAACGGCTCCGGGGCTTTTGCTCTGAAGTACACAGAACTATTCTGTTGCCAGCTGGGGGCTGGGAGAACACCTGCTCTGAGCCTCACATTGCCTTAGAGGACAGGGGATTTTCATTCTTCTCCCCAGAAGAGAAAACTATAGGAGAAAAGGTCCTTTGATAACCTTCAGGAAGATCCCAGGGGTCAGATCCAGAGCAGGCCGGGCCCAGCACAGGCAGGTGTGGGTCTGCTCGCCATCCGCCAGCCCAGCTGGACAGGCCCAGCCTTGCGGGGGATGCTGTGGCTCTGCCTCTCATGTTAGGGTGGTCACCATGTCAATCTAAGCTTCTTTCCAGCTTTAACCAGTAACAAAGCTGAAACCTGTCTCTTGCATCTTTCACTTGGTTCCCAGCTGGGGAAATGCGAATAGTGAGGTTATTTCCTGCCCTCTCCGTCCCCCCACTCAAGCCCACACCCTCCCTGGTCAGAGCGCAGCCTGGGGGTGATGCACACCAGCCTGGAGAAGTGGGGTGGAAAGAGTGTCAGGGGCAACAGGAGGATTCGGGCACGACCAGACGCGAGGGGTGTCTGATGCCCAGTTGACAGGGCCAGGGATGGGCTCACCGCCATTGTGTTCTAATGCATGGCACTGTCAGAGCTGTGTTCCTGGAACCACCTTTTGCAGAGGACACAAATGGCACTCCCGTGACTTGCACAGTGGAGGGCCCTGGGTCGCAGCGCGAGGTGGGATGGGGCCTTGCAGCTGGGAAATGGGCCTCCAAGCCTCGAGGCTCGGAGGTCTGGCCAGGCGGACGGGTGGACCGGGACAGGGCTGCCTCCCAGGAGCCTGTGCAAGAATCAGACAGGACTCTGTGGTCCAAGGGGGGTCAGCCGAGTGGCTAGAGAAGCAAGAGTTCAGGACAGCAACATGGAGCAGCCCGGGGCCAGCCCGACCACCGCCTGACAGTCTGGGCTTTAGCACACTCAGCCCTGCAAGGAGCAGACAGAGGAGCCCAGGGCTGCGCCCGGCCTCACAGCTGTCCTGAAGCACAGACAGGAACCTCCACCTCGTGGGAGCATTCCAGGCTAGGGGAGCAGGCAGAAAGGGCACCAGGGTGTCACTGACCTCCAGCAGTGGGCAGCTATCTAGGACTGCAGAAACCGGGGGCTGACAGTAATCTTAACGAGTATTGATAATTCACCATGTCGATGTGTTTAACGTTGAGGATGTGGGAGAGTCTGAACTTGCAGGCTCCTCGCCCTCCTCCAGGCCTCCCTTGGGCAGGGGGTGGGGAGGGGCATGAGGTCTAGCCAGGCAGACGGGGGACTGAGAGGCAGGCAAGACCAGACTGGGGGCGAGGACTTGGCCCCTAGGACATCCACGAGTGTGAGCCAGCTGTGTGCTCTGGCCTCCGATTTAGGGCTACAAGCATAACCACAACTCCAAAACAATGTGAAAAACCCCACTTGATACTCAATTGTGCTGCTGTGAATTCTCTGGACAACCTGCAAGGCTTAATGCCACACAGCCAGGGCGGCACCTGTGGCTCGGTGAGTAGGGCGCCGGCCCCATATACCGAAGGTGGCGGGTTCAAACCCAGCCTCAGACGAACTGCAAAACAAACCAAAAAAATAGCCGAGCGTTGTGGCAGGCACCTGTAGTCTCAGCTTCTCGGGAGGCTGAGGCAAGAGAATCGCCTAAGCCCAGGAGGTGGAGGTTGCTGTGAGCTGTGACATCACAGCACTCTACAGGGGGCGATAAAGTGAGACTGTCTCAAAAAAAAAAAAAAAATGCCACACAGACAGTAAAAAACTGGAGCTGGGATTTTCAGATTCACATTTGGGTCTGGGTTAAAGGCCAGACTCATATCTGCCCACCCCTTCCCACCCACCCCCACCCCCCTACTGTGGCCCACTGACTCACTGGCCCACAGAAAGCTGCAGGCAACTCGTTCCCAGACTTCAAAGTTCAGCTCCAGGGACCCTCCCACACCAGCTCTGCCTCCAGTAGTTCCCAGCCCCTCCAGAAGTCATCCCTGACTGTTGCAAAGGTAAAATTGGGAGGAGGGATCTGAGTGGAAAGGTGGGAAATGAAGAAAAGTGACACACACAAAGACAGAATACAGACCGGATGAGGGCTGGGACGGCGAGGGCGACTGACCGAGGCGGCTGGCGGCTGCAGCAGCCCCTGAACCATGGAGACAGATTTACACGGTCTCTTAACAAGGTTGCGTGTATATTAGCATGTGGGGTAGAGGTCATCCTTAAAGAGGAAAAACTGTGTGCTTGCCTCTTGATAATAAGGAAAGTGTGCATGGGCTACGTGACTTGTGGCAGGGGAAAGAACGTTGTTAAAGGAGGAGAAGCAGCTGGTGCTTGTTCCCTGAAGGCCACTCCAGGCTCCCCACACTTGACTCCTTCTCAATCAATAGGTAAACCGGGTCAGGAAGCACGGCCTATGTATGTGCTAAATCCTTTCCAATGTTTCCAAATCGCCACCCACACCTCCACTGATCCAGACCCCACCAGACCTTGGGTATCTCTGCAGTCCTGTCCCCCAACCCTCCCCCCCAAATCTTCCTCCACACAGCTGCCGCCCTCAGCCCCCATTCCTTTTTTCTTAAGAGACCAAGTCTCACTTTGTCACCCGCTGTAGAGTGCTGTGGCATCACAGCTCACAGCAACCTTCAATTCCTGGGCTTAGGCGATTCTCTTGCCTCAGCCTCCCAAGTAGCTGGGACTATAGGCGCCCGCCACAACACCCGGCTATTTTTCTGTTTTGCAGTTTGGCTGAGGTCGGGTTTGAACCCGCCACCTTCGGTATATGGGGCCAGTGCCCTCCTGGATGAGCCACAGGTGCCTCCCAGGAGTCGGTGTTTTTAACCGGCCCCCAGGGAGATGCCAGATGCCAGTGATGCACGGACCACAGACACTTTGAGCAGCTCAGCAGCGTGTGGAAATCGGGGCTGTGGGGGGCAGCTGTGTGGAGGACGGGGTGGGGAAAAACTGGGTGAGAGTTCCCAGACAGGACTGCGGAGATGCTCAAGGTGTGCTGGGGTCTGGATCAGTGGAGGGTGTCCACGAAGATGCTGAGATCTGGGCAAAGATTTGGAAGCGCTGGAAAGGACTCAGCACATACATAAGCCACACTTCATGACCACGTTTACCTATTGATTGAGAAGGACCAAGGATGACTTCCAGACTTTTAACTAGGGGCAGGGAAATACTGGAGGCAGAGCTGGTTCAAGGGCTCCCCAGGGCTGAGCTGTTGAAGTCGGTCGGGGATGCATTGCCTGTGAATGTGACCTTCCTGAAGAAGGATATCTACAGATGCAATGAAGTGAAGAATTGCAAAATGAGATGATTCTGGATTACCAGGTGGATGCTAATCCAAGGTCAGGTGTCTGCCTAAGACACAGACAGGTGTGGTGGCTCACACCTATAACCCCAGCACTCTCAGAGGCAGAGGTGGGTGGGTCACCTGAGCTCAGGAGTTCGAGACAAGCCTGAGCAAGAGCGGAGACCCTGTCTCCAAAAAATAGCTGAGTATTATGTTGGGCACTTATAGACCCAGTTACTCAGGAGGTTGAGGCACAAAGTTCACTTGTGAACTGAGTTTGAGGTTGCTGTGCACTCTACTGAGGGTGACAAAGTGAGACTCTGTCTCAAAAAAAATTAAAATTGGGCGACACCTGTGGCTTAGTGAGTGGGGCCTCATATACAGAGG
>CAUYRH010006009.1:0-20404 GCA_963574655.1 Perodicticus potto
GAAGGGGGCAGTTAGGGTTTCTCCGGAGGGAGAGTGATACAGGGGTTCGTGGACTGGAACCATCTTTATTGCATGTGGCTTGATGACCCTGCCCAGCCGCAAGGAAGCTGTTACTCGGCTGCCATCTTGCTCCACCCTCCTCAATCAAATTCTGCTATTTATTACAACATAGATAAATTTGGTAAAGAAAAGAACTTAACTATATCCTCCAGTGTCATATGGTGTCATCCATTGCATTGTACCTTTTTAAATACAGAGATTATTGATGATTTACCAATGAGTATTCACATGTACACAAGATAATTAGGTCTCTCTCAACTTGTAACTTCCATTCTAGCCCATCTATGTATTGTCCTATAGCATCCAAGACAGGCTGGATATTTGAATAAATATTGGAGTGCAATAAAAAAAAAATCAATCAATAAATAAATAAACTTGGAAGATATTATGCTAAGTGTAATTATCTAGACCAGTGGTTCTCACCCTTCCTAATGCCTCCTAATGCCATGACCCTTTAATACAGTTCCTCATGTTGTGGTGACCCCCAACCATAAAATTATTTTCGTTGCTACTTCATAACTATAATTTTGCTACTGTTATGAATCATGATGTAAATATCTGATATGCAGGATGTATTTTCATTGCTACAAAGGGGTCACGACCCATAGGTTGAGAACTGCTGATCTAGACACAGATACTACATTTTCTCACTATAGGAGAAATCTAATATAGTCGAACTTGTTGAAGCAAAGAGTAAAATGGTTGTTTCCAGGAGTTGAGGAGTTGTGGGGAGGTAGAAATGAGGAAGTATTAATCAAGCGTACACAGTTTTAATTATGCAAGATGAGTAAGTCCTAGGGATCTTCTGTACAGCATTGTTCTTACAGTTACACTGTATTGTAAAGTTGAAAATTTTCTAGGAGAAAAGACCCAACATTAAGTGATCTTATTATAAAAAGTAATAACAATTAAGGAAGGTGGGAGGAAACTTTCTATGGCATTGATTGTAGTGATGCTTTCATGGGTAAATACTTATCTCCAAACTCACCAAGTTGTAGAGATTAAATGTGTTTAGACTTTTTATATGTCAGTCATACCTCAGCAAAGTGGTGTTTTATAGAAAGAATTGCTATGTGGGATCAAGTGAGTTTTCAGTTTAATCTTGCCTAATTTCTGATGTCAGATCTTAATCAATATTCTACCTACTGACTCATGAATTATGAGGTTTTTCAGTCTTGTTAGAATGTCCAGTCCTTTGCAAGGACCAAACACTGTTACCTCTCTTCTTTTCTGCAGTTTTTACTGGGCGTTGGGTAGTTTCCTCACATGTATTCACTAGTGATTACCTAGCCACATTCTCAAGGGGTACTTCCTAAAGACCTCTAGAGTTTATGTTCTGTTCAGCTCTTTTTTCTCTAGTACCTTGTCCTGCAAACATCTGATCTCCCCAGTCTCTCTGTTGGATAGAGGAAAATTGGACAAACCTCTGGAATATGCCAGGATTTGCACTCTCTGTCCATATGTCTCAAGAAACAAAGTAGTAACAACCATAAAGTTCACCTAGTTTGTGTCTCATCTTATACGAGTCACTGTCTTTTGAGATCTGAAATCTGGCATCTAACAAACCTTATTCGTTCCTGTTGCTGAACTCTTAATTTGGTTATTTCAGGCAGAATACTACAATGTTTTTCAACTACACTTAAATAAATATCTCATCTCTTTCCTAAATCTCTCAGACTTTATGATCTGGTGGCTCTCTATATCTTCAACCACGTTCACCACCACTATCTACTTAGTACTTGTTGCCCGCACATTTGGCCTCTTTACCATTGGTTAAACACGCCAATCTCTAGCTTCAGGAGATTTATGCTTATTCTTTCAGTACATGTTATTTCCACCGGATTCAAGGTCCTGTTCATTCAGGTAGAATTGGTACTTTTTTTGAGAAAGGTAAAACGATCCCTAAATTTTTCATAATTTTTTCATAAATTTTTCATGCCCTTATGTACCACTTAAATTGAAAGTTGTTTTATTTTAAATTCATCTAAACACTCAACTAAATGTATACATATGCCTCATTTTTCCTGGTCCTGCTTTACCAAGTGGCTATAGTTTCTTCCATAGTCATGCTCTATCTTACTAACATGTTCTAATTTCCTCACAAAATATATAGAATAATACTTTATTTGAGGTTTGAATTTTGTACTTGTTATCATAGCTACCACTGATGCCCCTCCCATAGAAGATAAGCTATTTAAGTGCAAAAATGTAACCAATCTTGTTCTCTTCCATATCACATGAGGCTACAATTTACTTAGAACATAAGAAAACAATAAATACTGGATTAACTATGGACAAATGCCACTCACACCTATAATTATTAATACAGGATTTTTTATGAACTATTAAACATAATATTTTCAACAGAGAAAGACTGAAAAAATATAGCACATATTATAAAAGAAACTCTAGGACTAAAGTACAGGTTTTTTAAATAAAAAGATGTAGAAAAATAACCAAGATGATTGATTTTTTTCTAATGATGGGTTAGCAAAAATGAGATGCCCTAAATAATGGCCTCATTTAAAAAGGATTTTTCAATCAATAGTATGCATGATGAAGAGGCAGGCATAAAGGAGAATAAGAAGGTAATGCGATAAAGAAAAATATAAGGGGTGCATTATAGCAAGACTAAAAATAAAGTAGTAAGAAAACATAGGTGCCAAAGGAGTTGGATGAGAAAGTTGGTGCACACCCACATGCAAACCCACCAAGAAACAAACAAAAAATACTTAAAACTAGTTTACACACACCCTTCCAACACTGAGGCACTTTTGTTTTTGTCCTAAGGATGACAACCTCTGTGGGATTGTAAATTGTCATGTTTGCTCATCTCTTAAAATACGGTTTCTTTTGTGGAAATTAATATTAATCTAAATGTTCTTCTTCCCCCATGTCAATGAATAAAGAATAGAAACTGTCACACAATGTTCAAGAAAGCATTTCTCTGTAACCTAAAGTAGGAGTAAGTGATAGATATGGCCCATCTCCAGGAGAGCACCGTTCATAATTCATTTTCCACACACCTCTTGGTGCTACAGCAGGATTTAATAGACTCTCCAGTGCATACTCTGTAGCTGTTCTGTACTGAAACACTGACACAAAGGGGTAATGTTGAGAAGGGAAATAGTACAACTCAGCCTGTGGTGAATGAGTCAAAGAGCGACTGAGTCCTTTTTCTTTCTAAATGTTTGTTTGTACTCTTCCACATTTTTTATTATCATAAGTAAGTCTTGAATTTTCTTTAGAAGAGTTTGTCTTGTTCTGGCAAATACCGATTGAAATTTTAGAGAGAAGCAGAGGAGAAGATGTAGTAATTTTATAGAAGAAATAAATACATTAAAAATTACTTAATTTCTTTCAGCTGATATCTGATCCCTAAGAGGATCATTCTAACAGTTTGTTCCTGCTGAAAAACCCATGGCCTTCATAAATCTTTCCTATTATGAGAGACTATTGCGCTTCTACCATGCTTAACAGAGATGTCAAATTACTTCTCATCACTTCTTATCCCTAAGAGATGAGAATTATGTCGAGTTAGTGGATTTATACAAGTGATTTTATTGTCCTTCAGGTCAGATCACAATAATTTTTGTTTCTACTCTCTTTTACCAGTACTCTTGCTTTCTCTTTTTGTGTTTCATATTGTCTGAATTTCAAATATTGACTTTTCAATTCTTTATAATCTCATATTCTCAAGGACAACCACATAGCATAAATTATCAGAAACTATTAAAAGTTCATAAGTCAAATTCGAAATGAAGAAAATGAGCCCTTGAGAGGTAGACAAGATGGAAATTAGATGTGGAGAGTGGAGGATAGAACATTTATAGATATTAACAGGGCAGAAAGAAGAGAAAGAAAAAATTAATAAAAAAATTAAAAGGGAGGAAAAAATAAGAACAAGAAGGTAAATGATGAAAACTTATTCTAGTTTGAGGCGAATGGGGAATGGAAGAAATTCACAAGTAAACGCTGTAAAATTGTGAAAAGTTTATGGTAAATATAAACATTAGTTTTTCTTTCTCAAGAAAGATTCAAATTGTGCTTTTTGCTTTCTTTGAGAAGAAAAGTAAAGGCAGGAAGAAAATATTGATAAAAAAATTGTTCTCAATTTTCTGGGGAAAGTTGTCTAAATCAGGTTTAATAATTTTTAGAGATATTTTCTATCAAGCTGTAAAATATGAGTCTTTACATTCAAGTGGGCAAGAATAGCTATGCACTCACTATTTTCTTCATGCATTATTTCACTGAACGAATATATATATTTGAATAGGCATTACATAAAGCGTGAGTGTATAGAGATCGATATATCCCCAGGCAAATGTCTGATGATGGTGCATTAGATTGGGGATGGCTGGGAGAGATGTGTTGTTGGTTAAATGATCAGTAATTATGGGTATATTTTGAAAACAGGACTCATATTCTTTCCTGGTGTTCCTATACATACACGTAAAACCTGTATTTTGACAGTGGAAGTCAAAAGTAGGCAGGGCCGTTTGTGCCAACCAGCCATTAGAAATAATAAAACATTAACCAAGTCCTTTCAAACTGAATGCTCCTGTAATATAAAATGAGAATGAGTTTTTAACCTTGTGAATATTTCAGATTTCATTGTACTCTTCCAAGGAACAATGTGGCTGTCCACATAGAGATCAAAGATAGCCTGAAGGGGTGACATAGCTGAATAATTTAAAATGTTCAGTTATATCCTATCTGTGGAAGAACATTTTTCCATTAAGTGTCAGTTGAGCATCCTTTTTTTTTTCTTTTGCTATGCAAAGGTAAAGTAAGGAAGAGAATATTGACCAGGGATTCATATTTCATAACCTGCTTTGCTCAAAGTCTTCAATAAGCTTTGGATACAAGGCCTGCAGGCAACTGAGAAACCTTTGCAGAAGGGGCCTCAGATTCTTCTAAGGCCACAAGGGACCTGATACCCTATGTGCTTCCTGAATTTCATGTCAAAGGGATAGGACGGCATGGCAGCAGTTGGCCCTATTCTAAATTTCATGCCAGGAAAGAGAAAATAGAATAAAATGACCCCGAGAAGAAGAAAAATCTGGTTTGCTATATGCTTTTCAAGTAAAAAGGACATCAAGATTCTTGGTAAGTGCTGATGTCACCAGAATGTACCTGTACACTGTGAAAGGTCTCCAGGACCCCACATTATTTTATAGTGTGATGTAGCAATCCAATAAAGCTGTAACTTCGTGGTCTGAGTGTGTCAACAAGCTCAGGGGTGGCAAATGCACATAGACGGGCTTGGCATGATTGCTGAATGGATTAGCGTCCTGGGATTCTGTAAGGATGGATTAGACATCAAATCCCTGGAACTGATCACTCCTGTGAGGAAATCATTCTACTCTAGATAACCAACCTTCCCTCCACCCACACACACTGGGGTAAATCTGAGTTCATGTTTTCTACATCATTCAAGAGCAGTTTTTAAAGAGGATAATAGCAATAAAATATATTTTTGGTTTCATATACAATCTGAAATGTTTTCATCAAACTATTTAACACCCTTGATTGCACTAATATACACAGCCATGATTTAATAAAAAAAAATAAAAATAAATTTTTTTGGACTCCTATGACTATAGACAAATTATTAAAAGTGCATGACTTGCTGGACATAGTGGTGCATGCCTGTAGTCCCAGCTACTCAGGAGGCTGAGACAGGAGGATCACTTGAGTCCAGTGCTGGGCTGTAACACACTATACCGATCGGGTGTCTGCACTAAATTCAGCATCAATATGGTGACCTCCCGGGAGTGAGGGGCCACCAGGTTGCCTAAGGTTGGGGTGAACCAGCCCAGGTGAGAAACAGAGCAGGTCAAAACTCCTGTGCTGATCAGTAGTGGGATCATGCCTGTGAATGGCCACTGTATTCCAGCCTGGGCAACAAAGCAAGACCCCATCTCTTAAAAAAATAAAAAATAAATAAAAAAAAACAATGACTACGTTCTATATAGATTCCATAGGGCAGTTCACATATTTCACATATAGTAAATTTCTTTAAAAATAATGAATTTATTTTATTTATGCTTAATTTGATGTGTGTTATTCTTACACTTGGAGAGTGTTTATTGTTTATTCAACTTTCAATCTTTAATACCGAACACAGTGACAAACACCTAGAAGGTCATTAATTAAATTTTTTAATGGGTTTAAAGGTCACAGCTCCTTTGATTTTCACTTACACTCAGCCACTGAGGTCTAGTCTTTAGCACCGTTAGAGAGAATTAAGATATTTACAGAAGTAACCACATGCTGAGTTAGAATCTGTCTTTCTGAGCAATTAACTCATAATTGAATTTGTAGATTTTTAATAAATAAATGAAAATTTTAAGTTTATAACAGCCGAAATAAACATTTTATTTTTTTGTTATAAACTATAACTTTAAGTTAAAAACAATTAATAGGTAAAAAGATGCATGCCCAGCAGGTAAGTGAGTTATATTTTATTAGAAATTTTATGAGTATACTGCTTCAGAAGTTTTTCTGGTATTTTTTTAATCGTTACATGGATGATTAAAGTTTATGACAAAGTAATGGGAGTTATGTCTGTCAAAGTGAATGAAATAACTCTTAAAACTCAACAGTAAGGAAACAACCCAGTCATATAATGGGCGAAAGATATTAGCAAATGTCTTACCAAAGAAGCTGTGCAGATGGCGAGTACATATCTAAAAAGATGCTCAGCATCATGTCTCATGACCGCATTTCAAATTAAACAACAACGAGATGCCCTCTCTACTAAAATAGCTAAAATCCAAAATACTGGGAACATATAAGGCTGGTGGGGGTGTAGAACAGAAACTCTCATTCATTGCTGGTGTCCACACAAGAACATGCATAATAGTGTTGGGATCAGCTTTGTTCATAATCGCCAGAAGTTGGAAGCAGCAAAGATGTTCCTCAAGAGCTGAATGAATCAACAAATAGTGGTACATCCAAAGAGTGGACTATGATTTAGCAAAAAAGAAATGAGATATCAAGCCACAAAAAGACACACAAAAAAAAACTTGATGGCATATTGCTAAGTGAACAAAGCCAACCTGAAACTTCTACAAACTGTGAGAATCCAACTCTACGGTCATTTGGAAAAGGCAAAACTATGGAGATCCTAAAAAGATCAGTAGTTGATTAGGTTAGGTTGATCCCCAAAAGATCAGGGTTTAGGGTAAGGAAAAGTAGGAGGGGTGAATACATAGAACCATGAGAATTTTTAGAGTATAGAAATTATTCTGTGAGATACTGCAGTGGTGAATAATGTCATTGTGCCTTTGTAAAAACCCATCCAACTTACAACACAAAGCAGGAACAGTAATGTACACTGTGACATTTAGCTAATAATAATGTATCAGTATTGTTTTCTAGGTCATTTCAAATGTACCACACTAAGGCAGGAAGTTAATAACAGGGAAGTGTCAGGAGTATATGGAGACTCTGTATAATTTACAATAAATATTTCCATAAAATTAAAATGGTTTTAAAAAATAAGTTAGTTTGAAAAGAAATAATAAAGTCACCTTCTGCTCTTTAAAATTAGCATTGGTTCTCACCAATGAATGAATGGAGAATTGTTACTTTGTACATGTGCAATTTTTATTGCAATCTGTACAGACATATCAGTAGACCATGCTGTTTTCATTGACCTTGTTTATGTGTTAAAACTGATGAGTAGAAAATTTAAAAAAAATAATGGATGATGAATAGGTTCTTGATAATAGTCAATATTCCACTAGCATCCATGCATTTTAAGAGCACATGACTTTTGTTCAGGGTTTCCTGAACTCCACAGAACTCAAAAAATAATTCTCTCTCTTCATCTCATTACAAATTTCACTATGGGGCTCAGCACCTGTAGCTCAAGAGGCTAAGGCACCAGCCACATATACCAGAGCTGGTGGGTTTGAATCCAGCCCAGGCCTGCCAAACAACAATGACAAATACAACCAAAAAAAGCCGGGTGTTGTGGCAGGCGCCTGAAGTCCCAGCTACTTGGGAGGCAGAGGCAGGAGACTCACTTAAGCCCAAGAGTTGGAGGTTGCTGTGGGCTGTGATGCCACGGACACTACCCAGGGTGACAACTTGAGGCTCTGTCTCAAAAAATAAAAATATAAAAAAATAAATTCAGTATGGACTGTCTGTGGAGTATGCTTCTCTGTAACTAAAAGGTTGGTCTGAAGTAATGACGTCTTTACTAGAAGCAGAGGTCGTATTTACTTGTAGTTTCCTAATTGTGAAACACGAGACTGACTCTTGGTCTGAATTTCCTTGGTGATGTCAGTATTTTACCTCAGACTCACTGTGCACACCTAGGTTTCTGCGGCTGTGGAGCTGCACTTGGGTATGATGCAGACCAAGGAGTTCTGCCCAAAGCGGGAAACATTTTGTGAATAATATCAATAACACAGCAGAACAGCATTTTAGAAATATCGCTTTAAAATACAGGTAATTGAGGGAGAAGAAAAGAAAGATAAGAAAGTGTGGGAAAGTATGAGGCTAAGCTAAATAACATTCGGTTCTGAATGAAAGATTAACCTTAAGAAATAGGAAGCTCAGGGCTGCCTTCCGTTTATCTTCAGAGAACTAGACCTGCTCTTAGAGAAGCTTCCTTGGAAGGAGGCTCACAGGAGCAAGGGTTGCTCCACCCCGGGCACAGCGGCGGCCCATCCCTTGGGGGACTGCAAACTGTAAGCACCTGTGATGTGACAGACCAGGTGGGCAGCCTGCTTTTGCAACCAAGTCCTCACTTCGTGGTCAGGTATTCAAGTTTTCCTCAATTTATTGCTCATTTTGATAAAAGTATTATATAAATTATAGGTGTAACACAAATATAATGCAGAGGACTATTTTATATTACATACATAATAAAAATATAAATGTCTGTCTCTGTGTGTATATATATGTGTGTGTGTGCGTGTGTGTGTCCTATAGTTATATACTCCATGTATAAATATAATAATCTTATAATCTTTTTTTCTGACTGTGATGATATTTAATGGAGAAAACTCTAGTTTTACTTGCTAATGTCCTACCATCGTCAAGGGTGAGCTTAAACGGTTTATTTGTAAATATAATTATGTATGTAACAATTGGTAGTCATTTTCTTTTAACATCCTACATTTGACACCTCACTCAAAGATTCTGTCTTCCTACATTTATAGGTAGAGATTTCATGATTTGTTTCATACAAGCCATTAGTTCTTGTAGGGAAAGGAGATCTTGTAGAGGTCCAAACAATTCTTGAATTGTTCACCTGAATATCATTAAATTTTGCAGCCCTTTGTGCATGAACTATAAATCAGTCCTTCTTCACACTTCACTTTTGCAATTAGCTACTCAAATGTTCTTTGAGGTAGGTAAGTCTACAATATCTTAGGTGTCTATAACAAAAAGGCAATCATTTCAGAGATAATTCAGTAACATTTTTCTCTGAAACAAGGCATTCTTCTCTAAGGGAAAAAATGGCATTTAGGCTGTTTCTAGTTTCTAAGTTGTTATCCTACAGACAAAACAATAGCAAAAATGTTTTTTGAATTCATTGGTGCAGAAATTATGGAGAAATTCAAAGGTACATGTGAGTTATTTTCTAGATGTTACCCTGAGAACTAATAATGTTAAATTCAGGAAAAGGTGAGAGATTTTTAGTAAATAGTTTATAAGCAATGCAGCCTATAATTTTACTTATGTTGAAAAAGCCAGAATAAAAATCTACTTTTTCCTAAAATACTAAAATATAGACAATAAGTTTTAATGAATTTCTAGAAATGGCGTGGAGGAGTATATTTATAAAAAAAACTCACATGGAAATAAAATTCATTGATTTGGGGGGTTTCGAGTTGGTACTTGAACTCACTGGATATCATCACTGGAATTATGCCTCCAATGTGGAAAAATCCTCTTTCAGAATATTGTACCTCCACTCAATTGTTGGGCCCCAAAGATGATCCCTGTCTCAGGGGGGCAAAATACATACACCCATGTTCATTTTTCCATCTATGCTTTTTATGTATCTGTTTATCCATAAATGTTTTTGAGGTATAGTCTATGTGACAAGCATTTTTTTAAAGCCTGAGTACATTGCATGTATCACAATAGAATGAAGATAAAATCCATTTTTTGGCAGTTTTGCCTGGGGCCAGGTTTGAACCCACCATCCCCGGTATATAGGGCCGGTGCCCTACTCCTTGAGCCACAGGCACTGCCCCCACTTAATTTTTTAAAATGTTACTAGGCCTGGAATAATCACTCTAGGTAGATTTGAAATTCTCCTACTTTAGATTGTCCTTATTTACTTTACTTTGCTAAACATTTTGCAAAGACCAGGACAACATGAAAAAGTTTCATGTGCTGTGATTCTCAGCACAATAAAGGCAAGCGTACACTTCACAGTTAGGTGGAGACACAAGATAACTGGTTTCTAATGTCATAGACTAGAGGTCGGAAAACATTTGTTTTTGAAAGTCCAGATAATAGGTGTTTAGGGTTTTGATCCATATTTTTCCTGCACAACTATTCAACTCCACTGTTGTAGAAACAACTATGGACAAAATGAGCTCTGTGTTCCAGTAAAACTTTATGAACTCTGAAATTTGGATTTCATATGATTTGTTTGGGTCACAAAATATCAATCTCCTTTTCATTCGTTTTCAACTATTTAAAATGTAAAATCCATTCTAAGCTTGAGAGCTGTATGAAACAAGTGATGGGCTTGATTTGATCCTCAAGCTGTACTTTGCTAACAACACAGACACATTATATATATTATAAAAATACAAAAAACAGTTTATGTAATTCACATGTGCATGAGATGGTAATATAAAATACAGAAAATTGTGTCTTTATTTGAGTTACTCAGGAATGGATTCCTGGAGAAAGTGATACTATATAACTTCAAAGTCTGTAAATAAGACAGGAAAAGAAACTGGAAGGCAGAATATACGAAAAGAAGTTCTTAAGTAAAGGCTCAAAATGAGAGATGAACACTGTGTATCTTGCTGATTTGAAACTTATCACTGTTTGATTTGAATTTTGACATTGCTTATCCCTTTCATCCAATAGTCTACACATTTCTATCTTTCTACACTTATCATAGTAAGTCTTAAAATGCCCATTTTAATAATTTAATATTGAAAAATTAGTTTCAGTATTTGATATCACAATACTCAATTTCAAAAATATCTAATGTATTTTAATTTCCTTATTAAATCTGGACATTTCATTTGTAGAAATAATTATAGATCTGTTTTCACCATCATTATTCGATCTCATCAAACACTTTCTATTTATTTCTGAAATAAAAAATAAATATTTAAATAAACTTTGCAGGTAAGCAGTAAAAATGTACTACCTCTGTCAGGTGGAATTTTGGGACAAGCAATCCTCACCTGGCATTGGCATCAGTAAAACTACCTTTTAGGATTTTTCTTTCTCTCTCTTTCTTTTTCTTTTTCTTTTTTATTAAATATAGGGTGTGGCCAGCTCTGTTGCCCGGGCTAGAATGCAGTGGCATGTTCATAACTCACTGAAATATCAAGCTTCTGGGGTTGAGAAATCCTCCCCGCTCAGTCTCCAGAATCCCTTGTGACACTGAAACAGTGGTGGGCATGACCTCATCCAGCTTACATTTCTGTTATAACTTTAAAATGTCAGCAAGATGACTTAGCAAAGAGAAATCCCATTCTTAATGTAATCATCCTTCATAAAAGCTGTGTCTTTATGTCTTCAAACCAAGAAAAGCTCATTGCAGTTATGTGGCCCCATTTAAGTTAATTAATAATAATTAATTAATTAGCCATTTACCTTTATAAAAATTGACCATTGCACCATGTGAACAAATCACTCACCTTAAAATACCAGCATTTATGTTCGTACATTTCGGGTCATCATGATGAAAAGATTTAATTCTCAAGTTTGAAATCTTAATTTTCTCAGCATAGGTTGTAGAAAATATTTTCTCAGAACTTAATAGCAACAGTAGCTTCAATGTTATAAGGAAGTGTTTGGTGCAATCACATTTTAACTAGTCTCCAGTGTATTGAAAGTGGAAATGTACCAAATTATTTATATTTGGAAAATACTATGGTTTGAATATTTCTGTCCCTTCTAAAATTTATGCTGAATCTTAATACCCAATATAACAGTTTTAGAAGATAGAACTTTTAAGAGATGATTAGATGATGAGGGTTCCTTTTTGTGGATAAGATTGAGGTCCGTAGAAAAGAGGCTTCAGGCAGCTCTCAGATCTCTTGCCCTTCCACTGTTCCCCTTACGTTGACACAACGCTCCTCCCTCCAGGGGATGCAACTCTCCGCAGACAACTGGCCCTGCCAACTCCCATTGATCTTGGACTTCCCAGCCCTCAGAACCATGAGTAAATAAATTTATTTTCTTTATAGATTATCCAGCCTCAGGTATTTTTTTAAAAGCAGCACAAAATGGAATAAGACAGAAATGCATCTTTAAAAATGTGATAATGTGTACAATTCTTGGCTTCAAAAACACACTTCATTTTAGTGAAGGCTGCGCATGAGGTATTAAATTGTCACGCCAAACTTAAAACCTATACACCCTGATCTAAGAGGCCACACTGTTATTCACACTGTGGTATAAAATATTCGTTCTGCAGGAGGTAAGTTATACCAAATAGTTCATATTCTGTTGATTTTCCTACTGAAATATGTGAATAGCAGACTTTGTGGGAGTTTGCTATGAGTAGCATTTAATCTGGTAAATTTTTGTTGCATTGACATTTTAGGTTTTAATTTCATCGAGGTAGAAATATTTTGAAGTCAAAATAATATGTAAATTTGAAGAATTGTTTTAGTTGAAAGAGTAAATAATAATATGTTGAGCAATGAAAGAGAAACCATAGTTTTGTCAGAACATTTTCTAAGCACCCAGGTATTTTTCTAGGATGTGAGAACATTCAAAATTCCATGGTGACACAGTTCTCTTGCTGGTATAAGAAATCTCTCTTGAAAATACCCCTCTGTATATTTTCTAATACTGAGGTTGCTGTTTCACAAGGTTACTGAAATATTATCGAATGATGCTAATGGGTGTATAAAACTGTACTAGCTGGTAGCTGGTGGCAATGCTCAACATACTTACTGTGTCTCAAAAATACATCTATCTTAAAACAAAGAATATATGCAATTTTATATATTTTTTATTGCTAATACAACTATCAATGTCCTGGTTTGAACCATTTGTATTTTTTTTTCTTATAAACATATACTGCTTTCTCAGGAGTATTGTAAATACCCTAAAAATAATTTTATTTTGACCACAGTATTGCCATGTAGTAATTATTGTGTAATAGATGTATAATATTGTAAATAGATGTAAACATCTATTATACAATAGTAAATATTGTATAGCAAATATTATATAATAGATGTTTCCTAGTGATGTATATGGATGTATATGAATAAATTTAAATTGAAAACCATTCCCACTATAATTATGACCAATAATTCCATACCATTCTGGAATTCTTTTTCAAGTATTCTAGGGTTTCAGGGAAGCATCTACATTTTAAATGAGTCCTGTATTACTTTATAGTCACTGGCACATATTCTCTTTATAATGTCTTCAATCTTAGCTTTTCTCAATATATTATGTACTAATACATAAAAGTACATATAAATATTATGCTATATAATTATATGTTTATGTAAAACACATATTATATAGGATCATATGTAATATGATTTCTCATCTATAGTTGCACTTTAAGTACATTTCAGAAAGTTTTTCAGCAGTGCAATCTCTCCCAAAAATGAGCTAAATAAGAAGTTATTAGTGAGTGCTCTGAAGAGAATTCTTGAAAGTGCCCAGTTGAGTGCCAAGTGGGCATGAACTGGATCTAATTGGTCCTTATAGCATTTAGTGCATTGTTGATGCTCAAAGCATCTTTAAATGATGAAAATAGTAACAATGTCCCCTGGCCACCAATAGAGTGTTCCCTCCCTTGCTATTTTTTTTTTTTTTCAGCTGGGAACATTACAACGCCCAGGGTCACAGTCCAAATTGCCTGGATCATGACTTTTTGTTTCTACAATTTGGTTTTTCTTTTCCACTGTATTTATTGGTATTTTGGCATTACTTCCACTCAGGAGATATGGGAATTTGCTTGGCTCTATGCCATCCTTAGCCTCTGAAGAATATTTCACAGCAAGCACATCCAGAAGTCCTTAATTTCTATTATTCTGATCAGGAACTCTATAATTGTAAGGAAAAAAATGTCAGATTTCCTTTTCTCAAAGCAGGAAAAAAAAAAAAAAAAACACTCCAAAGAAACCTGGAGGTTTTATTCAGCTCCAACATTTTGAGATGTTATTCAATTTCTAAGCCTAGTGTTATAAATCACAAAGACATTTATCTTTCCATTACAATAGATCACCAGAAAGCTGAAGGGAATCTTTTACATTATTGCAAATTCCCAATAGTTTCACAATAATAAACCTTTGCCCATAAAAAATCTCTATTGCATTTCACTGCAATTTAACATGGTTGTATTACCTAATTCAAGGAATGGCTCTCGAGATGTGACAATCGCACTAATTATTTTAGTTTATTACTTAAGGATTATATAGTAGCCAGTATTCCTAGAAATCTCATTTGAATTATAGTTTAAAGTTAAAATACTTTTATATTTCAGTCAAAAAGACAATAAATATACGTTTTGGAAAACATAAAATTCACACACACAGACATACCAAGTAACACATGTACACACACCTCCTCATTATGTGACATTATGCTAAAAGTCTTCTAATATTTCACACTGATTTGGGATTCATATTTTTAATCCTAAGAGAATGGAAACCTATTTCATGAAATCAACTTGTAGGTTTTATGTGTATGAAAAGTTCCATACGCCTATATGGATTAAGAAAAGCAAGGCCTGATCACATTTAGTGTAAATGGTTGAATAATATATTTCATACCATTCAAAGTATTATTGGAATTATTGGTATTTATTTCAGTCCCAGGATGCAAATCTTGTCGTGATTCATATTTCTGCCATCCTTTTAAGTAGTGAAAAATCTGAACGTGAAATGTTCAGATGTAAAATGAAACTATTATTGCTGGCAGTTACCTGACTGCTAAAACATAAAAATAAAAATAATAATCCTCTGATAATATAGAATAAAGCCAGTAGAAAATGATATTACATTAATTATAATAAGAATAACTAATGTGTATTCAATGTGTTTCAGATGTAGTACTAAGGCATTTCATATCTTGTTTCATTTTCATAGTAGCAACATGAAGTGTTATTATGACTATTTCGCAGGTAGGAAATCTAAACTAGAGAGATTAGTTGGTCTTGTTCAAGATTATTTTGCATAGGTAACAAAATCCAATTTGTAATTTAGATAGTCAGATTCAATGGTCAGACAAGTTATGTATGTAGTCTCTAACATCTAACAAGTCCTCATGTTTTCCTTCATTTATTCTTCAATAAGGCCATATTAGTATTGCAGCCCTCCCTGTCTTATCCCCCCCAATGGCAAGATAAGTCCCAGGTAACCCATTCAGACTTGCAATGAGCTAAAGGCCTCTTGCTCACATAAAAGAGAGTTGATTCTCATGTTACTATAGTTCTTTCTACCAAGTCTTAGAGTTCAAATAGTCCCTCCTTTGCAGTTGACATCCTGTTGTATGTGTTCTTATATGGATATAGAGTTAGAAAAGAGGATTCCAAATAATGAGGTGTAAGGGGGAGATGACAAGTTGTCCTATGCTGCTCCCGTTGGTCAGTAACTATCATAAATACCATATATTGAACCCCTGGTTGATTGAGTCAACGGGTATTTACCAAATTTGAAAAAGCAACTGAAGGCTGGAGTCAACACCGTGGCAGACAAGTAAGAAAACCATAGCGGAAATAATGCAGCAAAAGTATAAGCAGTTATGTTACACAGTGGTATCTGGCAAATTAACTTTATTACACATTACTTTTTGAGATATTAAAATACCAAAAAAAAAAAAATTCTAAGTAAGTAACTCTGAATTCTGATTCCTCACAGCAACAGAAACCCCTATAAGTTCTTTTCCTTGTATTATTCCTGTTACTGTTATCTATGATTATTAACCATGTATTTAATCATAAGAAGTAGATATGAGTATAGTTTAAAAAATATCGGGGTGATTTGGTTTATTTATTTAGTTACAAAGCTTTTTGTATGTATGTAGTTCAGTATAAATTCCTAGATATTTCTTTTGGCAGTGACCCAATATTAAGCCTGAGAGAAAAAGAGAAAATTAGAAGTAGTAAGAAAAACACCAAAGAATAGAAGAAAAATAGGTACGTCGATTCTGACTAATGAAAATCGGAATCTAATTTAGGAAATGGGAAAACAAATACGAAATACACAACTTTTTTTTTTTTTTTGGAGGAATTAGGCTTACAATGTACTGGTTCCCTGAATTTCTGCTCTTGTACCATTACATTACTTTGATATAGCCGGCTGTCTGAGGTATGAGGCTGAAGGGAAATTTCCTGATATGCAATATTATTTTAATATTTTCCCTGCAGGGGTGAAGTCAGAAACCACAATACAGGGAATGATTGATACCTTACTTGTATCCCCTAGACTGGATCCATTATCTCTATCTAAACATACTTGTCAAGGGCTTACCAGTGTTGGGTATTAAATAAGATTTGAGAGACAGTTTGGAAATAACAGATAAAGAGAGTTAGATTGGGAAAATTCATTACCTGGCAGGTTTACCTTGCATTCACACTAATGTGAGAACAGAATCAGGACCTCATATCTGTGAATATGAGGAATATGAGGTCTTAGGAAAGGTATATTTTATATCAAATACTTTACTGATGAGACATAAAAAAATAAGGTGCTTATCACAGATGAAGGCCTAGAAATTTAATTTGTGGTCTCAAATGAAAGAAGAAACCATTAATAGTATTTAAAGACACTAAGAAATATGTGAATTGAATAAAAGGGTTAAATATAACCATACAAAATTTTCCATTGAAAATCCAGGTAATTAAGCTTAATATTATTGTTTATACCAAGAGAACAGCGGATACATTAGGATGCAAGGTGCAGCTATCTGGGAGTACAGGAGTGTGTTCTTGAGCATTGAGCTCACAACAGAGGAATCCAGTAAAATATGTAAATCATTCATCATGTGAAATTTGGCAGGTGAGATGTAAACCCAATTCAGTAGGATTCTTCAATGACATTGTCCTCAAAGGATGAAGGATATACGAGGGCAGGAATTGTCTCAAAGCTCTTTACATCGTCAGTAGTCCATATACTGTTGTAATGATTATTCACATGAAGATGTCTGCCATGTTCTAAATTTACTATACTTAACAAAAAGTTGACAAAATTAAACCAATTGTTAGTGGTAGTTTAATTTAAATAACTTGAATTTGTGAAGAAAACTTGAAAGCTACTTCTACTGACAAATGTTTGTTCAATTTCTATAAAATGTATAACCTGTAAAAAAATGACAAAATATGCCTTCTAGTTATTCTTAAATACCACAACAGGGAGTAGCTCTGAATGTTCACTGCATGACCTTTCAAGGTTTCCACAGAATATGGAACAGTCTATTTACCACCAACAACATAGAAGGTAAAAGCAGATATTTTTCTTTGTGTGAAGGGATTAATCATCTCACATGTTAAATTGTGTAGTTTCTGGGAGAAGATGAATCTCCACACACAGATTAATGAAAATATTCTAAAGCTATTTCTTTACTCATGTATGTTCTCGTATCTCAACCTATCTTTTGTTGAGCAAAGTCCTTTTTCATTTATTTTTAAAAAAATGTATAACATTTTAGTATTACCCATGGTTCCTCTATTTAAAGCTAATTGTTAAATATATTTTGGTGATGAATCTAGGTTTGATTCCCTCTTTGCTGACAAAAAGGTATAATTTTGGCAAAAAGATGAGACCACTGTAACTCTCTGTTTTCTTTTATGTTAAATTTGTATGATAGTAAGAATAATTATGCATAATAGCTCATAAATTTGTTATATTAAATAAAATAACACATCCAAATATGAGGTACGATGCTAGTATATAATAATATAATACACATCCAAAAAAGTAAGTTCTTACTATATTTATTACTGCAATGGCTTCATTGTAATAACTTTTATTTCATTCAATATAATACAGTGTCAGTAAAAAATTTAGATAACACAAATTCCATGTCACTGTGTATATTTTTACAGCTCTGTAGAGTTCTTCCGTTTGGTTGAACAATAGTTTAAACACACATGTACTGAAGAATAATTAGATTTATTTCTTTTTGTTATAATTATAAACACAACCATTGAGGTAAAAATGTGTAGCAAAATATTTACACATTTTCAAGAGTATTTGCCTAATATAGAATTTCAGAAATCACATGGCAGGGGAAAGTGCAACAGAATTTTGCTAAATGCTTTCAAAGTTATCTTCATAAAGTTGTTAATTATTTATGCTTTCAACCCGTGGTACTTAACTCTTCTGGATTTCTCATGATCATTTAACATGAGAATGAAAAGAGATTGAAAAATTACGAGATGAAAAATTACATCTTTCTTTTTCTTTTCTTTTCTTTCTTTTTTTTTTTTTTGAGGTAGAATATCACTATGTCGCACTCAGTAGAGTTCTGGGGCATCACAGCTCACAGCAACCTGAAACTATTGGGCTTAAAAAATTCTTTTGCCTAAGCCTCCCAAGTGTCTGGGACTATAGGAGCCCCCCTACAGTGCCCAGCTGTTTTTGTCATTGTAGTTGTTTTTGTTGTTGTTGCAGTTGTCATTGATTTTTTAGCTGGCCTGGACCGGGTTTGAACCCCTCCAGCCTGTATATATGTGGCCTTGGTATATGTGGCCGGCATCCTACCCACTGAGCTATGGGAGCCACCAGAAATTGCATCATTTTTTAAATTGTTGTTGACTTTACTAATTGGTTCAGTTGAACATTTGCATATATGATCATTGACCATTTGTCATTTTGTCTTTTGTTTTAGTTTTCTGTAATTGGTAAAATTTAGTGGATGCTAGGACCTACAAAATCCCACCTTTTCTTTCAATGTTTATACAAAATTCAAGGAATGTTCTTAAACTTTTCAATTTACTCCAGCCACTGTCTTCAATATAATTGCTTATTCTGTGTGATTTTTGCCTCTTGACTATCTCACCCAAAGTGTTATAATTACATAAACTGTACTCATATTTATTGATATTTAACTTGCTATTAAAATAGATCCTATACACATATTACTAAATGCTTACTTTTCACAATGTCTTATGGACGTCCAGTAAGTACTTTTTAATTGAATGAATTTGTTTTTTTTGAGATGAGGACTCACTTTATCACATAGGGTGAAGTGCAGTGGTGTTATCGCAGCTTACTGCAACCTTTAATTCCTGGATTCAAGCGGTCCTCCTGCCTCAGCCTCCCAAGTAGCTGAGAATATAGGGCTGGCTAATGTTTAAATATTTTTGTAGCTAAGGTATCTGTCTATGTTTCCTAGGCTGATCTTGAACTGCTGGCCTCAAGTCATTCTCCTTCCTTGGCCTCTCAAAGTGCTGGGATTACAGGCATGAGCCATCATGCCTATCCCGTATTAAATATCTTTTTAATTTTTTTTAATTTAATTTTTTATTTTATTTTTGTTTAGTAGGCGCAGGCTGGGTTCAATCCCACCACCCCTGCTGCATGGGGCAGGCACTCTAAGCACTGAGATACTGGTGCCCCCTGTATTAATATCTTTGATACATGCATTTGAGCTAGTAGGTACTGTAGGATAGAGTCTTGAGAGAAATAGTTATTCACTGGAAAATGAAGAGTTATTTTTTTCATTGTTGTTATTTGATTGTACTTTTGAATCTAATATGCACTTACCTCATTATATCTTCCTAAGATGTATTTGGCTATTACACATCTGGGATTGGATTTTAAGTCATTAGATTCCAGAGTCCTCAGCCTTAACTCAAGTTTATATTATTTACCACTGAATGTTGGATAGAATCACCCCACTGTAGCCATCTAGTACTGGATAATTTTGTAGAAATTTTATAATTACAGAATCATTTCTACTGATATAAGATTCTTCAGAATTTCTTTTTTTATTGTTTTTATTATTAAATCATAGCTGTGTACATTAGTGCAATCAAGGGGTACAATGTGCTGGTTTCTTATACAATCTGAACTATTTTCATCAAAATGATTAACATAGCCTTCATGGCATTTTCTTAGTTATTGTATGAAGACATTTGTATTCTGCATTTAGTAAGGTTCGCCTGTACCCTTCTAAGATGCACCGTAGGTGTGGCCCCACCAAT
>CAUYRH010006012.1:0-19606 GCA_963574655.1 Perodicticus potto
GGCGGGCGCCTGTAGTCCCAGCTACTTGGGAGGCGGAGGCAGGAGACTCGCTTGAGCCCAGGAATTGGAGGTTGCTGTGAGCTGTGATGCCACGGCACTCTACCCAGGGTGACAGCTTGAGGCTCTGTCTCAAAAAAAAAATAAAAAAAAATAAAATAAAATAAATTTGTGGGTGGGAGACAAGAACAGAAATGTTCCAATTGACAGCAATCTGGTTCATTACTATCCTTGGTTTTAGGCATCCACTTGGGCTCTTAGAACATATCCCCCTCAGATAAAGGGGGAACTATTTTATTCTGTTATCTGCAGGTGAAAATAGTCTTAACTGATTGAATGATCGTTTCATTTAATCCTCACACCAGCCGGAGGAAGTGAGAAACTTTTACTGAGAAAAACTGGGTCTTGGAGTGCTGAAAGGTCACACTTGCTATAGTGGCATAGTGAGTCCAGGGCAATGTGACTCCAGAGCCTACACCAGAGCATGATTCTGCTCTGCCAATGGGCCAAGATAATTTTTGCTTTATGAAAGAAAGAAAACATGAATGGCAACTGTCTGGGCTCTGGACCACAAGTTTGAAGCATTACTGACGGACCACAACAAAAACATCCCCTTCATTTCTCATAAAAAATGTGGGCAGTGGAGAATTAGCTCTGTGTCTTTGGGGAAATCAATTAACTTTCTTTTTTTTTTTTTGAGACAGAGCCTCAAGCTGTCACCCTGGACAGAGTGCCGTGGCATCACAGCTCACAGCAACCTCCAATTCCTGGGCTCAAGCAAGTCTCCCACCTCTGCCTCCCAAGTAGCTGGGACTATAGGCGCCTGCCAAAACGCCTGGCCATTTTTTGGTTGCAGCCGTCATTGTTCTTTGGCAGGCCCAGGCCGGATTCGAACCCGCCAGCTAAGGTATACGTGGCTGGCGCCTTAGCCCACTGAGCCACAGGCACCGAGCCAGAGACCACGTATTGTATGATTCTATGTATGTCTTTTTTGGGGGTTTTTTTTTGCAGTTTTTGGCCAGGGCCGGGTTTGAACCCGCCACCTCTGGCATATGGGGCTGGTGCCCTACTCCTCAATTAACTTTCTTTCTTTTTTTTTTTTTTTTGAGACAGAGCCTCAAGCTGTCACCCTGGATAGAGTGCCGTGGCATCCCAGCTCACAGCAACCCCCAATTCCTGGGCTCAAGCGAGGCTCCTGCCTCCGTCTCCCAAGTAGCTGGGACTACAGGCGCCCGCCACAACACCCGGCCATTTTTTGGTTGCAACTGTCATTGTTATTTGGCGGGCCCGGGGGCTGGATTCGAACCCGCCAGCTCAGGTGTACGTGGCTGGCGCCTTAGCCCCTGTAGCTTCACAGCTCACAGCAACCCCAAACTCTAGGGCTCAAGCAATTCTCTTGCCTCAGCCTCCCAAATAGCTGGGCCTACAGGCGCCCGCCACAACACCCGGCTATTTTGAGAGACAAGGTCTAAGGTCTGGCTCTGGCTCTGGCTCAGGCTGGTTTTAAACCTGTGAGCCTAAGCAGTACACCCACCTCAGCCTCCCAGGAAATCAACTTTTTATCATTTTTTCTAAAAGCCTTGTTGTTAGGTAATTGCCTCAGAAAAGCCCCTCCTTTCCAAGCACAGGGAGTTGCCTACTAAACATGTCCTTATCTCCCAGTCCCAAATACTCACTGAAAATTTCAAACTTAAGGACTGCCCCTGACGGCTCTTCCTACCAGAGCAATAACTCCTTATTGGCTCTTCCCACCAGAACAGTAATTTTCTCTCTCTCTCTCTCCCTCCCTCCTTCCCTCTCCCCTCCCCCTCCCTCCCTCCTTCACCCTCCCTCCCTCCTTCTCCCCCTCCTCCTTAATGCTGCTCTGCACCATCCCCTGCCAGTAAAACCTTCCATACAAGCCTTGGTGGTCTGTGAGATTTCCATGAGATTTCCGTCGGTCAAGTGCCGCCCTTTTCTTTTTTTTTTGAGACAGAGCCTCAAGCTGTCGCCCTGCCTAGAGTACTGTGGCATCACAGCTCACAGCAACCTCCAACTCCTGGGCTCAAGTGGGACTCCTGCCTCCATCTCCCAAGTAGCTGGGACTACAGGCGCCCGCCACAACACCTGGCTGTTTTTTGGTTGCAGCCGTCATCGTTTGGCGGGCCCAGGCTGGATTTGAACCCACCAGCTCAGGTTTATGTGGCTGGCGCCTCAGCCACTTGAGCCACAGGCGCCGAGCCTCACTTGTCATTCTTAAGTGCTGGGCGTAGAATTGAAAAGAGGGACTTAAATTGCCCTCTAAGAAGTCTGGGTCAGATATCTGAAAGACAGTGCCTTTGTTCTAAGTCTGGATCTTCCTCTGTCACCAGGCTAGTGTGCTGTGGTGTCATAGCTCACAGCAACCTCAAACTCCTAGGTTTAAGCAATATTCCTGCTTCTGCCTCCTGAGTAGCTGGGACTACAGGCATAGGCCACAACTCCTGCCTTATTTTTATTTATTTATTTATTTATTTATTTTGAGACAGACATGGCATCACAGCTCACAACAATCTCCAATTCCTGGGTTCAAGCAAGTCTCTTGCCTCCGCCTCCCAAGTAGCTGGGACTACAGGCACCTGCCACAACGCCCAGCCATGTTTTTGGTTGCAGCCGTCATTGTTGTTTGGGGGCCTGGGCTGGATTCAAACCCGACATCTCAGGTGTACGTGGCTGGCGCCTTAGCCCGTTGAGCCACAGGCGCTGAGCCTTGAACTGTACTTTTTTTTTTTTTTTGAGACAGAGCCTCAAGCTGTCACCCTGGAGAGAGTGGTGTGGCATCACAGCTCACAGTAACCTCCAATTCCTGGGCTCAAGCGAGTCTCCTGCCTCCGCCTCCCAAGTAGCTGGGACTACAGGCGCCCACCACAACGCCCGGCCATTTTTTAATTGCAGCCGTCATTGTTGTTTGGCGGGCCCGGGCTGGATTCGAACCCGCCAGCTCAGGTGTACGTGGCTGGTGCCTTATCCCGTTGAGCCATAGGCGCCGAGCCTGAACTGTACTTTTTAAGACTTTTTTTTTTGGAGGGGAGAGACAGAGTCTCATTTTATCACACTCGGTAGAGTGCCCTGGCGTCACACATCTCACAGCAACCTCCAACTCTTGGGCTTAGGCGATTCTCTTGCCTCAGCCTTCCAAGTAGCTGGTACTACAGGCGGCCACCACAATGCCCGGCTGTTTTTGTGTTTTTGCAGTTCGGCTGAGGCCGGGTTTGAACCTGCCACCTTCGGTATATGGGGCCCGGCACCCTACTCGATGAGCCACAGGCGCCGTCCTTTTTTTTTTTTTTTTTTAATTAATTTTGTTTTGGCCGGGGCTGGGTTTGAACCCACCACCTCCGGCATATGGGGCCGGCGCCCTACTCCTTTGAGCTACAGGCGCCGGTTCTAATTTTTATGCTTTTAATTTTTTGTAGAGGTAGGGTTGACTTTTAAAACCAAAACCAGAAAAAAAGGGTGGTGCCTGTGGCTCAAAGGAGTAGGGCGCCAGCCCCATATGCTGGAGGTGGTGGGTTCAAACCCAGCCCCGGCCAAAAACTGCAAAAAAAAAAAAAAAAAACTGGGCACAGTGGCTCATGCATGTAATCCTAGCACTCTGGGAGGCCAAGGCAGGTGGATCACTTGAGCTCACCAGTTTGAGACCAGCTCGAGCAACAGCAAGACCCCCCTTCCCCTGTCTCTAAAAAATAGCTGGCTTTTGTGGCAGGCACCTGTAGTCCCAGCTACTTGGGAGGCTGAAGCAAGAGGATAGCTTGAGGCTTGGCACCTGTGGCTCAAACAGCTAAGGCCCCAGTCACATACACCTGAGCTGGCGGGTTCAAATCTAGCCCGGGCCCGCCAAACAACGACGACGGCTGCAACCAAAAAATAGCCAGGCGTTGTGGCGGGCGCCTGTAGTCCCAGCTACTTGGGAGGCAGAGGAAGGAGAATCACTTGAGCCCAGAAGTTGGAGGTTGCTGTGAGCTGTGATGCCACAACACTCTACCCATGGGGACAGCTTGAGGCTCTGTCTCAAAAAAAAAAAGAGAGGATAGCTTGAACCCAAGAGTTTGAAGTTACTGTGAACTATGACACCACAGCACTCTACTGAGGGCGACAAAGTGAGACTCTGTCTCAAAAAAAAAGAAAACCAGAAAAACCCCAAGGATTACCTGCTATGATGCAAACAGTAAATACCAACAACTCTGCATCCCTTCTGAGCACTCCCTGTAAGCCTGGTTCTCTTCTAAATGTTGTATCATTTAATTCTGATAAAAACCTAGTAACATCATTGGCCCCATTTTTTTTTTTTCAGACAGAGGCTCACTGTGTTACCCTGAATAGAGAGCTGTGGCATCACAGATCATAGCAACCTCCAACTCCTGGGCTTAAGTGATTCTCTTGCCTCAGCCTCCCAAGTAGCTGGGACTACAGGTGCAGGCCACAACACCTAGCTATTTTTTTTGTTGCAGTTGTCGGTTAGCGGACTCAGGTTGGGTTCGAATCCACCTGCCTCCTGTTTATGGAGCTACGGGCACTGAGCCATTGGCTCCAATGGTTAGAGAATTGAACCACCAATGGAGTTAAGTAACTTGCCACACGTCACATAGTTAAGTGACTAAACTTGACTCAAACTTGGGTGGTATGAGCCTTAAGGCAGCACCAGAAACCTCCACACTGGCTCTGCGCCTGTCACTCAGCAGCCAGGGCCTGCCAGACAACAATGACAACTACAACAAAAAAATAGCCAGGTGTTGTGGCAGGTGCCTGTAATCCCAGCTACTTGGGAGGCTGAGGCAAGATAATCACTTAAGCCCAAGAGTTTGAGGATGCTGTGAGCTGAGATGCTACGGCACTCTACCGAGGGTGACATAGACTCTGTCTCAAAAGAAAAAAAAAAAAAAAAAGAAACCTCCACACTATTCTTAGTCCTGGGTAGTGCACCTTTGGCCACAGTGATGGCAGAGTAGAGACTAGAGTCCATACCTGCCTCTCAATGGTCTGGTTTCCATGACCTCAGGCATATGTCCCGTGTGCCCCAGCCCTTAAAGCTGCCAGCTGCCATCCTACCACATAACATTTTCTATTACTGAACCTTTGGTAGGGCCACTGCCTCAGGATAGAGTTTCTAGTAACTGCCCTTCTGCTCCTCCCAGGCAGAACACGCCCTTGGGACCCTATCTCTCACCTTATGTGTTTGTCAGAAAAAACTTCATCCCCTCTCACCTCCTCTCCCGGGCTGGAGGATTTAGCTGAGACTTTTCTGGTTCCTGGAATATTTGTATCCTTACCAAGATCATTTTGTGTTAGGTGTGTGACATACATTATCTCATTTAACCCTCAACATTATTTCACAACGCTGAATAACACTGAAGCCCAGAAAGGTTAAGTAACTTGCTCACAGTAAGCTGGCCAAACTGACCACTGGGCCATAAGACAGTGCCTTCAGTGCTGTAGGCATGGCTCCCACAGCTATGGTGCTGCTGCGGGGGCTTCGTGTTCCCAGCACAGCCCCTAAATACAGCCCAGACATACTAAAGGCCTACAGCAGGTCCCAAACCAAAGCAAAAGCACTTCAGGCCCAGAGGCCACCCTCAGCCCCTGGGCTCTCAAGCAGCCATTTAGGGTACTCTGGGGCTGGGGCAAAATGACAGGACCCTGTTCAGATGGACCCAGAGGCTGAACATTTCCCCAGAGCTCAATGATAAGACCAGTGAGTTAAGAACTTATGCTTGCTTCTTCCACTTACTTACTCGTATCTTCTAAATTTTCCATCACAGCCAGGTATTCTTTGGGGTGAGGGCAAGAAGTATTTTCCTTCTAGGGCGGTGCAGGTGGCTCAGCGAGTAGGGCGCCGGCCCCATATACCGAAGGTGGCAGATTCATACTCGGCCTCGGCGGAAATGCAAAACAGAAAAATCATTGGGTGTTGTGGCAGGTGCCTGTAGTCCCAGCTATTCAGGAGGCTGAGGCAAGAGAATTGCCTAAGCCCAGGAGTTGGAGGTTGCTGCAAGCTGTGTGACACCACAGCACTCCACTGAGGGCGATAAAGTGAGACACTGTCTCTATAAAAAAAAAAGTATTTTCCTTCTAAATATAAAAGCATTACTTGCTTACAGTAAAAATAATTTGTAGGCTCAGTGTAGGCCTGTGGCTCAACGGGCTAAGGCGCCAGCCACGTACACCTGAGCTGGCGGGTTCGAATCCAGCCTGGGCCCGCCAAACGACGACGGCTGCAACCAAAAAATGGCTGGGCGTTGTGGCGGGCGCCTGTGGTCCCAGCTACTTGGGAGGCGGAGGCAGGAGACTCTCTTGAGCCCAGGAATTGGAGGTTGCTGTGAGCTGTGATGCAACAGCACTCTATCCAGGGCGACAGCTTGAGGCTCTGTCTCAAAAAAAAAATAATAATAATAATAATAATAATTTTTAAACAATTCAAGCAATACAGACATATAGAGAACATAAGTGAAGATTCCCTTTGCCTCTTCAAACCCACTCCTTCCAGAGGCAGCCACCACCTTCTGGTGTGGAAACAGTAGACTTCACAGAGGGATCAGGGGTCCTTTGAAGTGTTGCCATTGTATCCCCACACAGCAGACACTGTAAGTGGCATCTTTGTGATGGCTTCAGAGTCCTTCCAGCCTACCTGCTGTTACTGAGAGATGCTCCCTGGCCCTTTACCCCATGCATTCCAGTTCCAAGAGTGTCCCTCCTCTCCTCATCACCCTGTGGAAATTTACACTCTTCCCCCTCCCCTCGCCATGCCATCCAGTTCCCCTGCAGCTGACACAGAGGCCTTCCATTGACTTGGCCCATCCTCCTTCGCTGGCATTTGTGGTTATGCAAAACATTTTTGTTGCTTTTGTGGATTGGGGATTGAGGCAAGGTGTCTGCTTTCATCTGGGTTACATCTGGGCGAGGGGTTTACACACGTGAAGTCATATTTTACATAGTGTTCAGCAACTTGCTTATTCCACTTAACCTAAAGCACAGGCATCTTTCCACATCACCGATAAGAACAGCTGAACTTTCCTTTGTTTTAGAGACAACAACTCCAACTTAATGGCAATAACCTCCAACTCCTGAGCTTAGGCCATTCTCTTGCCTCAGCCTCCTTGGTAGCTGGGACTATAGGTGCCCACCACAATGCCCGGCTAGTTTTTGGTTTTCTGTAGAGACAGAGTCTCACTTTATCGCCCTCAGTAGAGTGCCGTGGCGTCACACAGCTCACAGCAACCTCCAACTCCTGGGCTTAGGCGATTCTCTTGCCTCAGCCTTCCAAGTAGCTGGGACTACAGGAGCCTGCCACAACACCTGGCTATTTGTCTGTTTTATTGCAGTTCGGCTGAGGCCGGGTTTGAACCCACCACCTTCGGTATATGGGGCCGGAGCCCTACTCGATGAGCCACAGGCACCGCCCTGCCTGGCTATTTTTTTGTTGCAGTTTGGCCGGGGCCGGGTTTGAACCTGCCACCCTTGGTATATGGGGCCAGCGCCCTACCCACTGGGCCACAGGCACTGCCAAGAACAGCTGAATTTTATTGAGAACTTGTGTGGCGCCCTCTACATTTGTACTGTCCCAATTTGGTAGCCATTAACTACATGTGCCTACTGAGCTCTTGAAATGTAGTTAGTGCTGCTGAAGAACTAAATTTATTTATTTATTTATTTATTTTTATTTTTATTTTTTTGAGACAGAGCCTCAAGCTGTCGCCCTGGGTAGAGTGCTGTGGCATCACAGCAACCTCCAACTCTGGGGCTCAAGCGATTCTCCTGCCTCCACCTCCCAAGTAGCTGGGACTATAGGCACCTGCCACAACGCCGGGCTATTTTTGGTTGCAGCCGTCATTGTTGTTTGGCGGGCCCGGGCTGGATTCAAACTACATTTTACTTTAGCCATCACATCACATAAGGTAATTGTTGTATAGCTGAGATGTAAAACAGACACTGGATTTTGAAGATTCTGTGGAAGAAAAAGAATGGAAAATATCTCATTATCTTAGCCCAGCATGGTGGCACGTACTTGTAATCCCAGCTACTTGGAAGACTGAATGAGGAAGATCATTTGAATGCAGGAGTTCAAGGCAACCAGTGAGCTATGATCATACCCCTGCACTCTGGCCTAAGCAGCACAGAGAGACCCCCACCTCCAAAAAATAATGATTTATCTTCATTTCATATTACAATGATAATATTTTGGATTCATTAGATTAAAATATATATTATTAACATTAATTTCAGGGGATGATGCCTGTGGCTCAAGAAGTAGGGCGCCAGCCCCATATGTCAAAGGTGGCAGGTTCAGGCTCAGCACCTGTGGCTCAACGGGCTAAGGTACCAGCCATGTACAGCTGAGCTGGCAGGTTCAAATCCAGCCCGGGCCCGCCAAACAACGACAGCTGCAACCAAAAAATGGCCGGGCGTTGTGGCGGGCGCCTGTAGTCCCAGCTATTTGGGAGGTAAAGGCAAGAGACTCGTTTGAGCCCAGGAATTGGAGGTTGCTGTGAGCTGTGATGCCATAGCACTCTATCCAGGGCGACAGCTTGAGGCTCTGTCTCAAAAAAAAAAAAAAAAAAAAAAGGTGGCGGGTTCAAACCCAGCCCTGGCCAAAAACTGCAAAAACAAAAAGAACAAAAATTAATTTCACCTTTTTCTTTTTACTTTTTAAATACATAACTTTTAGAAATCATAAAATTACACTCATACCTATAATCCTAGCAGTCTGGGAGGCCTAGGCAGGTGGATTGCCTGAGCTCAGGAGTTTGAGACCAGCCCGAGCAAGAGTGAGATCCCATCTCTACTAAAAATAGAAAAACTAGCCAGGCATGATAGTGGGCATCTGTGGTCCTGCTACTCAGGAGGCTGAGGCAAGAGGATCACTTAAGCCTAGGGTTTGATGGTTGCTATGAGCTATGATGCCGCAGCACTCTATAAAAAAAGTCATAAAAGGGCGGCACCTGTGGCTCAGTGAGTAGGGCGCCGGCCCCATATACCGAGGGTGATGGGTTCAAACCCGGCCCCAGACAAACTGCAACAAAAAAATAGCCGGGCGTTGTGGTGGGCGCCTGCAGTCCCAGCTAGTCAGGAGGCTGAGGCAAGAGAATCGCCTAAGCCCAAGAGCTGGAGGTTTCTGTGAGCTGTGACACCATGGCACTCTACCAAGGGTGACAAAGTGAGACTCTGTCTCTAAAAAATAAATAAGTCATAACATTATATATGTGCTTACATTATATTTCGGTTACTGCTGCTTTATGTGCATTTCTTCACTATTCTACATACTTGTAATATTTATCAATAGCTTATCTGTGCCAAGCACTAGGCTAGATACTGGGGACACAACAGTGAACCAAACTGACCAAAATCCCTGCCCTTATAAAACTTCCATTCTAGGTTGTTTAATTTTTTTGGCAACCTTACCAGGTAGATACTCTTGTTATCCCCATTTTAAAGATGAGGAAACTGAGACACGGAAAAGTTAAATAATTTCCCCAAAGTAACAGAGTTAATGAGTGGTCAAGCTGGGATTTGAATTCAAGCATTGAGTCCATGGATTAAGTCCTTAAGTGCCATGCACTGTACTTACCAAATATACAACTAACATCCCAGGCCTTGACTGTTGGGTGCTATACAGTGATCAAGCAATAAATGTCATGAGAGCAAATAAACTGGCTGAGAGAGAATTCAAGAGTTTGAAAAGGGGCTCGGCACCTGTAGCTTGTGGCTAGGGCACGAGCCATATACACGGGAGCTGGTGGATTCGAATCCAGACCGGGGCCTGCCAAACAACAATGACAACTACAACCAAAAAATACTCAGGTGTTGTGGCAGTGCCTATAGTCCCAGCTACTTGGGAGGCTGACGCAAGAGAATCTCTTAAGTCCAAGAGTTTGAGGTTACTGTGAGCTATGACGCAACAGCACTCTACCAAGGGTGACAAAGTGAGACTCTGTCTCAAAAAAGAAAAAGAGTTTTGAAAAGGGACAAGATTCCGGTCTGAGGTCATAAGCAGAGCCAGAAGTGAGACAATGAGGGACAGAGCTGGGGTGAGGCTTTGTTGGGAGAGGGAAGAGCTGGTTTGTCATAGCAGCAGTGCCAGGTCTGGGTGGCCTGGCAGGCTGAAGGATCCCTGCAGGATGGGACAGGGGCATGAAGAGGAGGCTGCAGGATAGGTCCTGTACTAGGTGGGGCCAGGTATCAAGGAGACACGCAGCAGAAAGGACCTGTGAGCCGTACCCTGTGCTGTAAACCTTTTACATGCATTTGACCAGTCAGTCAGTCACTAAATTGTACTGGTTGCCTATTAGGGACCAACCTTAAGGTAAGAACCTCGCAGGAGTTTTCAGAAGAGTTTTTTTTTTTTTTTTCTTGTTTTGGACCAGGGCTGGGTATAAACCCGCCGCCTCTGGCATATGGGGCCAGCGCCCTACTCCTTTGAGCCACAGGCGCCGCACACAGAAGAGGTTTTATTCCACCCATTTTATAGCTGAATAACATGAGGCTTTTCAAAGGTGAAATGACTTGGCCAAGGCGACCCAATAAAATAAAAGAGCTAAAATCAAACCTGAAGCCGCCTGGTTCAAGACCCCATAGTCAACTTTCCTTCCCACCCTGAGCGTCCCTTCTGTGCTGACTTCCCACCTGTGGCCATTCTTAAGGCCTACTGAGGGTCAGGGTGGAGGACAAGGCCTGTAACTAGCTCCTAGCTGCAGTTTTCTGACCCAGCACGGAGATGGGAGGAGAAGGCTTAAGCCTCATCCCTGGATTTATAAGAGAGTGTGTGCATATCCCAGGCCTGGAAAAAGAGCATCTGGGTCTCCTAGTGAAGGAAATTTTGCCAACCTGCCCACAGAAGAGACAACAACATGGAGGCAGCTGGCACATTGGAAAGACCCCAGGCTCAGGGTTTGGGGGGGGCTCAGGTTCTGATCCTAGCTCCGACTGTGTGACATTGAGATGACAAGTCATCTCTTATGGCCTGGCTTCCTCATTATTAAATGAAGATAGTAGGAAATTATATCTCTCCTTGTCTTCAGTCCACAGGCCAGAGCAAAGAGGAATCTCTACTCCTTGGTGTCCACCACCGAATAGTCAGAGAAAACAGTGAAACCTGAATGAGCAGAGGGGCTTTGGGAAAGGAAATCCTAACAATCAAAATTCAGGCAGGGCGCTGTGGCTCATGCCTGTAATCCTAGCACTCTGGGAGGCCGAGGCAGGTGGATCACCTGAGCTCAAGAGTTCAAGACCAGCCTGAGGAAGAGCAAGACCTTGGCTCCAAAAATAGCCAGGTGTTGTGGCGGGCACATGTAGTTCCAGCTACTCAGGAGCTGAGGCAAGAAAATCACTTGAGCCCAAGAGTTTGAGGTTGCTGTGAGCTATGATGCCATAGCACTCTACCAAGGGCAACAGAGTGAGACTCTGTCTCAAAAAAATAAACAATCAAGGTGGCACCAGTGAGTAGGGCACCGGCCGCATATACCAAGGGTGGCAGGTTTGAACCTGGCCCTGGACAAAGTGCAACAAAAAATTAGCCAGGCATAGTGGTGGGCGCCTGTAGTTCCAGCTACTTGGGAGGCTGAGACAAGAGAATCACCTAAGCCCAAGAGCTGGAGGTTACTGTGAGCTGTGATGCCACGGCACTCTATCGAAGGTGACAAAGTGAGCCTCTGTCTCTGAAATAAATAAATAAATAAATAAATAATCAACACTCAGATAGTGTTTTTTATGTGCCTCATTGAATCCCCACATAACCCTATCAGGGAAATCCTATTATCATCCTGTTTTGCAGAAGGCAAAATTGAGGTATTGGATACAGCAGAACTGAGACTCGAACCTGATCAGTCTGGCTGTAAGTTTGAGCTTCTGACCATTGTGCTAGATCATCCCTTCAGTCCTACCTTTCCTTCTGCTTAGTGTACTATGAAACCCCCCAAGACACCCAGAAGAGAGCTTTGGCTGGGAGCAGCAGCCTTGATCCTGCCTGCCTTGCTTTAGGGTCCAGTGAGGACAGTGGGCTGTAGTCTGCAGGTCTAGACTTAACTCCTTTGATCAGCCCTACAATTGTGAGAAATCACTTCACCTCTGTGAAGTGAGCCTTTCTCCATCTTTAAAATGGTGTGGGGGGGGGCTAGGCATTGAGGCTAACACCTGTAATCCCAGCACTTTGGGAGGCTGAGGCTGGAGGATTGCTTGAGCCTAAGAGTTTGAGGTTGCGGTAAGCTATGATGCCACACCAGTGTACCAAGGGCAACAAAGTGAGACTCTGTCTAAAAAAAAAAAAATGAAGAAAGGAAGGTGAGTGGAAGGGTCTGAGAAGTACAGTGAAATTGACTATCCAGAACAGACAGGCCCAGATTGAAGTGGTACCTTCTGCTTCTGCCCTCATCATCAAAGCCCTCAAGGAACCGCCGAGAGATAGAAAGAAACAGAAAAACATTAAACACAACGGAAATATCACTTTTTTTTTTTTTGTAGAGACAGAGTCTCACTGTATCACCCTCGGTAGAGGGCCGTGGCGTCACAGATCTCACAACAACCTCCAACTCCTGGGCTTAGGCGATTCTCTTGCCTCAGCCTCCCGAGTAGCTGGGGTTACAGGCACCCGCCACAACGCCTGGCTATTTTTCTGTTTTGCAGTTTGGCTGAGGCCGGGTTTGAACCCACCACCTTCAGTATATGGGGCCGGCGCCCTACTCAATGAGCCACAGGCGCCGCCGTAAGGATCAAAAGTGTTAGGTCCCTGGGGCTTCCCCAATTCCAACAGAAAAGTGGAGATTTGTTCTCAGAGAGGATGAAACAGGATTATTGGAATGAGAGACCACAGGCACATCTGAGGGTAGGGGCATCTTCCCCAAATCAAGTGATGAAGTGAACAGATATGCTGTGAATACTGAGAAGCCCTGCTTCCCAACTTGGCCCCCACTAGGCTGGCTGACATGGCTTTGCTCTCCAGGCGGGAGATCAGAAAAAGTTTTGTCAAAGGAAATCTAACCATTCCAAGAGGAATGACGGTTTGCTAACATTTACAGAGAGATAAGGGAAAACATTGCATCCATGATGCAAAAAGAGGATGTTATTTTAGAAAGAAACAGTCAAACATCAACAACAAAAAGCCCTTGGAATGTAAAAATGCAATGGAAGGGCTGCAAAATAAACTTGAAGAAATCTTCCCGAAAGTAGAACAAGAGAAAAAGAAAAGGAGAGAAAAAGACAATTAGGGGCCTGGACCAGGACACTCAGCATTTGAAAAACTGAAATTACACAAAGGAAAAATATTATAGAAAACAGTGGCTCACACCTGAAATCTTAGTACTCTGGCAGGCCAAGAGTTTGAGGTAGTTGTGAGCTGTGCTGCCAAGAAAAAAAAAAAAAATGTCCTTCAATTCTGGGAATTTTCTTCAATTTTTCTTTTTTTTTTTTTTTTGAGACAGAGTTTATGTCACAAAGTACGGGTAGAGTGCTGTGCTGTCACAGCTCACAGCAACCTCCAACTCTTGGGCTTAAGACAGTGGTTCTCAACCTTCCTAATGCCTCACTGTGAGCCTTTAATACAGTTCCTGTGGGTTGTAACCCACAGGTTGAGAACCGCTGACTTAAGAGATTCTCTTGTCTCAGACTCTCAAGTAGCTGGGACTACAGGCGGCCACCGCAACGCCCGGCTATTTTCTTTGTTGTAGTTGCCCTTGTTGTTTGGCAGGCCCAGGCCAGTTTGGAACCCACCAGCTCCAGTGTATGTGGCTGGCGCCCTAGCGGCTGAGTTAGAGGCGCCAAGCCTTTTTTTCTTTTTTTTGAGACTGTCTCACTCAGTTGCCCAGGATAGAGTACCCTGGAGTCAACCTAACTCACAGCAACCTCCAATTCCTGTGTTCTTTTTGTTGTTGTTGTTGTTCAATAAAGTTTTGTTTTTCCAAATATATGGTTGGTTGGACCCTGTTCATGCATCTTCACCAGCAGCTGGGGCATATCCAACCTTGGTATTTCTGGTGTAAATTACTTGAGCTCTGTGCTTTGAAACCAGTTTGGTAAGTCTTTTACTAAGGAGCTCCTGAAGGGCTGCCCTGGCCAGGGAACCTCGAATCTTCAGTCTCTCAGAGACCACAGCTGGAGTGATAAACTTATAGTTGGGAACTTCCTTACAGAGCTTGTCATACGTAGCTTTGTCAAACAAGACAAGGTTGTGGAGCTTGTCCAGAACTTTGCCTTTGGACCACTTCTTCATTTTGGCCTTGCCTCCAGATTTGTTCACTGGGTCTTTGTATTTCTTGGCCGACTTTCTGGCATCTTTCTTCTTGTTGTCCCTGGGTAGCATTCCGAAGCTAGGAGAGGAGCTGCCACTACTGCAACCTAACTAAGATATCGGACAAAAAAACCCACTACTGCATTCGAGAGATCCTCCTCCTGCCTCAGCCTCCCATGGGTAGCTGGGACTACAGGTGCCTGCCACAGCACCTGGCTAATTTTTCTATCTTTAACAGACATGGGGTCTTACTCTTCTTGCTCAGGCTGGTCTCAAATTCCTGAGCTCGAGTGATTCTTCCATTTCCATCTCCCAGAGTGCTAGGATTACAGGCATGAGCCGCCTAAGCCCAGTTGTTTATTTTCAGACAAGGTCTCACTCTGTTTCCTGGGCTAGAGTGCAGTGGTGTCATCATAGCTCACTGCAATCTCAAAGTCCTGGGCTCACAGCTCCAGAGTAGCTGGGACGTGGGGTCTCGCTATGTTGCTCAAGCTGGTCATGATCTCCTGGCCTCAGGCAGTCCTCCCACTTTAGCCACCCCAAGTGCTAGTATTATAAGCCTGAGCCCAGCCTCCAACTAGAATGTTTTTGTATAGAGATTAACAATTGCTAAACTCCTATAGCCCTTACTTTGTGCCAGGAACTGTTCTAAGGTTTTTTCATATATCCTGTACCCAGTCAAATCATTAAGGGTGAGGGTGGAAGAAGTCTGCAGATACGCAAAGTCTCAAAATTATCACCTGCAACAGTGTCTTTGCAGAAAACTACTGAATGGAGTAAATCCCAAGGAATCCCAACATAGGAAAGAGACTGGGAGAATCCCCAGGTGATTGTGAAGGAGATCCCAGGGTCACAGGCAGATGTACTCAGGTGCTCTGAAAGCCTAAATCCAGGCTCCTGCAATTCCACAACTCCCATGATTGCTGGGAGCTGCAGGAGGTTATAGGTCAGCAGAAGCCCAATGAGATATCAGAAAGGGTCCTAAGTCCTCAAGAAAACTGAAAATCTAGTAACTTGCTGATTTCTTTTATCAAGTTTAGTAAATTATACCTAAATTTAGCCTCAAATTGTATAAGCTTTAAACCCTATAAAAATCTGGATCTTGGGCTCAGCGCCTGTGGCTCAAGCGGCTAAGGTGCCAGCCACGTACACCTGAGCTGGCAGGTTCGAATCCAGCCCAGGCCCACCAAACAAAAATCTGGATCTTAGCTGGATGCAGTGGCTGACACCTATAATCCTAGCACTCTGGGAGGACAAAGTTGGGGGATCTCTTGAGCTCAGGATTTTGAGACCAGCCTTAGCAGAAGCAAGACCTTATCTTTACTAAAAAGAGAAAAATCCAGGGGTACACCAAGGGTGGCGGGTTCAAACCTGAACCGGGCCAGCTAAACAATGACAACTACAAAAAAAAAAATAGCCAGGCATTTGTGGTGGGCACCTGTAGTCCCAGGTACTTGGGAGGCTGAGGCAAGAGAATCACTTTAGCTCAAGAGTTTGAGGTTGCTGTGAGCTGTTACGCTATGGCACTCTACTGAGGGCGACATAGTGAGACTCTGTCTCAAAAAAAAAAAAAAAAAAAAAATAGGGCAGCATCTGTGGCTCAAAGGGGTAGGGCACCGATCCCATATACCGGAGGTGGCAGGTTCAAACCTGGCCCTGGCCAAAAACTGCAAAAAAAAAAAAAAAAAAAATAGCGGGGCATTGTGGTAGGTGCCTGTAGTCCTAGATACTTGGAAGGCTGAGGTAAGAGGATCACCTGAGCCCAAGTTTGAGTTTACTATGAGCCTTGATGCCACAGCACTATTCTGGGAGTAACAAAGACTCAGTCTCAAAAAAAAAAGATGAAATTTGATAGAGTACATGATATGGTGTGACTACCACATGGAGGTGCAACTCCTTCCCAGTCCTTCATATTTTTTTTTTTTTTTTTTTTTTGAGACAGAGTTTCACTTTGTCGCCCTTGGTAGAGTGCCATGGTGTTACAGCTCACAGCAACCTCCAACTCCTGGGCTTAGGCGATTCTCTTACCTCAGTCTCCCAGGTAGCTGGGACTACAGGCACCTGCCACAACACCTGGCTATTTTTTTGTTGCAGTTTGGCCGGGGCCAGGTTCGAACCCACCACCCTCGGTATATAGGGCCAGCGCCCCACTTGCTGAGCCACATGCATTACCCCCAGCCCCTCTCTTTTTTTTCTTTTTTTAGAGACAGAGTCTCACTTCGTCACCCTTGGTAGAGTGCACAGCTACCTCAAACTCTTGGGCTCAAGTGATTCTCTCGCCTCAGCCTCCCTAGTAGCTAGGACTACAAGTGCTCACCACAACACCTGGCTGTTTTTTTTTGAGACAGAGTCTCACTATGTTGCCTTTGGTAGAGTGCTGTGGTGTCACAGCTCACAGCAACTTCAGACTCTTAGGCTTAAGCGATTCTCTTGCCTCAGCCTACCAAGTAGCTTGGACTACAGGCGCCTGCCACAATGCCCGGCTATTTTTTTGTTGTACTTGTTATTGTTTGGCAGTCCCGGGTTGGGTTTGAATCCGTCAGCCCCAGTGTATGTGGCTGGTGCCCTAGTTGCTGAGCTACAAGCACCAAGTCTCCCCAGCTGGGTTTGAACCCACCAGCCCCAGAGCATGTGGCTGGTGCCCTAACCACTGAGCTATAGGTGCCCAGCCCCAGCTGCTCTTTCTTTTTTTTTGCAGTTTTTGGCCGGGGTTGGGCTTGAACCCGCCACCTCCGGCATATGGGGCCAGCATCCTACTCCCTGAGCCACAGGCGCCACCCACCAGCTGCTCTTTCAAGGAAGGTCTTGCCGCTCACCTGTGGGGAGTATGGACAGCAGACAGCCACCAGCTGTCAGCTCCTTCAGGACTGGCCTCAGACGCAGAGCGATACCTTTTCCAAGAGATCTCATCCTTCCCCATGGCAGCACAGTAACAGATGGGTCAGCCAGACAGGAGTATGAAGGTCTAGCCATTTCAGCCAGGCTTGGCAAACTCTAATGGGCAATACTCACTCCAGAACTCTCTGCCAGCTTGACCTGAGTTTTTTTCAGGCCTGCACTGCAGTTCAACTTCTTCCACCCAATGCGGCTTCCTCTCCTTTCCTTTCACAGGTGTTGATCCCTAACAAACATTTCCCCCTCCATGTGCCTTCCAGAGAGACCAACTTGAAATAAATGATTTGTTCACACTTCGAAGAAATTTAGATTAACTGGTGGGGATTAACTATTGCTTAGTTCTCACAAACTAAGCAAGTGAGAAAACCGGACAATTATGAACTCCAGGGAAAACAAAAAGTTGTAGAGGGATCATAGCTTACATATAATATAACAACAAAGAACTAACCATAATTATGTTGGCAGTTTGGGGTGATGGGGAAAGGGAGTTAAAACCATCTCCCATAGTAGAAAATCACGAGATAGTGCCTAAAACTGAAATATCAAGAAGTAGCAAAATAAGCACATCTATTTAAAGATATGAAGATAAAGATAAAATATTTATAAATGTAAACAAAAGAGTTGCAAATGGGTGCTTCTGGGAAAGTATAAATAGGGGCTACCTTTTGTTTTCATAGAAAACTAATACTTGTTACCTCCATAGATTTTGTGTGTCTAACTTTGGTGAAAAAAGCAAGAGCGGCACCTGTGGCTCATCGAGTAGGGCACCGGCCCCATATACTGACAGTGGCAGGTTAAAACCCGGCCTTGGCTGAACTGCGAAACCGAAAAATAGCCAGGCGTTGTGGTGGGTGCTTATAGTCCCAGCTACTTGGGAGGCTGAGGCAAATCACCTAAGCCCAGGAGTTGGAGGTTGCTGTGAGCTGTGTGACGCCATGGCACTCTACCAAAGGCGATGAAGTAAGACTCTGTCTCTACAAAAAAAAAAAAACAAGAGCGAGGCCCGTCTCTACAAAATAGCTGGGCATTGTGGCAGATGCCTGAAGTCCCATCTACTAGGGAGGCTGAGGCAAAATTGCTTGAGGGCCCAAGAGTTTGAGATTGCTGTGAGCTACAACAAAAAGAGACTCTGTCTAAAATAAAAAAAAAGAAAGGATTATGAGCTTCCCAGGGCAGGGACCACAAGAATTTGGTTACTACTATAAATCCCCAGCATTCTACATGTACTAGATGCTCAAAAAGTTAGTTGCTCAAGTAATTTATTTATTTATTTATTTTGGAGATGTAGACTCGCTTTTGTCGCCCTCAGTAGTGTCCTGGCATCACAGCTCACAGCAACCTCATACTCTTGGGCTCAAGCAATTCTCTTGCCTCAGCCTCCCAAGTAGCTGGGACTATAGGCGCCTGCCACAACGCTTGGCTATCTTCAGAGACAGGGTCTTACTCTTGCTCAGGCTGGTCTCAAACACGTGAGCTCAATCCGCCTTGGCCTCCCAGAGTGCTAGGATTACAGGCATAAGCCACCAGTCCAGCCTTGCTCAAGTAATTTAATAAAAATCATCCCTGTACTTGAAACCCTAAATGGTATTCCCATAGCACACAGCGTTAAGATCACAGTCCAATGCCCATAGGGCACGCAGGAGCTGGCTCTACAACAGCAGTTCTCAACCTGTGGGTCTCAACCCATAGGTACTGTATTAAAGGGCTGAGGCATTAGGAAGGTTGAGAACCACTGCTCTACAAACTCCTCTCCTCCAGTTTCTTCCTCCTGTGTCTTTCAGATGCTCATATGCAGAAAAGTCCCTTTATGCCTCAGGAATTTTTTGCACATGCTGTTCCTTCTACCTAGAAAGCTTTTCACCTGTATCAGTTCTCACAAATTCGCCAGATTTCAGCTCATATGTTGCTTCTTCCAGGAAGTCCTCCCTGATGGGGCCATAGTGGGCCTATCCCAAGATCCCAAAGAGCCTTGTTAACAAATTCGCTCTTTATCTGGGAGAGAACAGGGAGCCACTAAAGTGTTGCAGCAGGAAAGATTAAGATCAGATATGCTGGCTCGGCGCCTGAGGCTCAACGGGCTAAGGCGCCAGCCACGTACACCTGAGCTGGAGGGTTCGAATCCAGCCCGGGCACGCCAAACAATGACAGTTGCAACCAAAAAATGGCCAGGCGTTGTGGTGGCCACCTGTAGTCCCAGCTACTTGGGAGGCGGAGGCAGGAGACTCGCTTGAGCCCAGGAATTGGAGGTTGCTATGAGCTGTGATGCCACAGCACTCTGTCCAGGGTGACAGCTTGAGGCTCTGTCTCAAAAAAAAAAAAGATCAGATATGCTGGCTTGGTGCCTATGGCTCAAGCGGCTAAGGCGCCAGCCACATATACCTGAGCTGGCGGGTTCAAATCCAGCCCAGGCTTGCCAAACGACGATGGCTGCAACAAAAAAGAGCCGGGCGTTGTTTCAGCTGCCTGTAGTCCCAGCTACTTGGG
>CAUYRH010006014.1:0-12431 GCA_963574655.1 Perodicticus potto
GCCGGGCCTTGTGGTGGGCGCCTGTAGTCCCAGCTACTTGGGAGGTGGAGGCAGGAGACTCGCTTGAGCCCAGGAATTGGAGGTTGCTGTGAGCTGTGATGCCACAGCACTCTATCCAGAGTGACAGCTTGAGGCTCTGTCTCAAAAAAAACAAAAAAACCTGTGATATAGGTATACCATGGACTATTATTCAACTATTAAAAAATATGGAGACTCAATATCTTTTACATTTACCAGGATGGAATTGAAATACATTCTTCTTAGTAAAGTATTGCAAGAATGGAAAAATAAATATCCAAAGTACTCCATACTAACATGAAATCAATATACAAACAATTACATGCTCATAAAAAAACAAAACACTAATATAGTCCAATTTGGGGTTAGAGGGAAGCGGGTGGGGGAAAGGAGGGAGAATGCTTGGCAGAAGGAGGGAGGGCATGAGGCAGGTCTCACCAAATGTGCACATTGTAAGTACGTATAACACGCCCCCTGGGTGAGGGGCTCTTGTACAAATGGAACTTTACCCTGGAAGTGAGAACAATGTAACCTAAAAATTGTACCCTCATATTAATTTGAAAAAATTAAAAAAAAATTCAGAAACAAAAAAGAATTAGTGGCCAGATGTGGTGGCTCAGTCCTGTAATCCCAGCACTCTGGGAGGCCAAGGCCAGTGGATTGTCTGAGCTCACGGGTTCAAGACCAGCCTGAGCAAGTATAAGACCCTGTCTCTAAAAAATAGCCAGGCGTTTGTGGTGGGCCTCTGTAATCCCAATGACTTGGGAGACTGAGGCAAGAGAATCTCTTGAGCCCAAGAGTTTGTGGTTGCTGTGAGTTATGACACCATAGCACTATACTGAGGACAAAAAATTTATACTCTGTCACAAAAAAAAAAAAAAAAAAAAAATTAGAAATCAGATCTAGTAATCCTAGGTCAAAGGATATAAAATCTCAGACAGTAGGAATAATTTTTCGTTTTGAGATCTATTACATATCATAGTGAATATAGTTAATACTAGTGTATTGTACACTTCAAAATTGCTAAGAAAAAAATTAAAAATAAAAGAAAATTAGAAATCAGGTCTAGTCATCCTAGCTCAAAGGATATAAAAATCTCAGACAGGAGGAAAAATTTTTCAATTTGAGATCTATTACATATCATAGTGAATATAGTTAATATTAGTGTATCGTACACTTCAAAATTGCTAAGAAAGTAAATTCCAAATGTTCTAACCACAAAAAAAGGTGAGTATTTGAGGAAATGGACATGTCAATTAGTTTGATTTAATTATTCCATATAATATTCGCAAATCATGACATCACTCGATACCCCACAAATATATATAATTATAAATGGTTAATTTACAATAAAATTAAAAAATAAAAATATGTTTAGAGGTATTTTAGAGATCTAATAGTAGAGGCATGAGAAGAGTTAGCCAGTGAGCAAAAAAAAAAAAGAAAGAAAAGAAACAAAAAGGCAATTAATAACTCCAGATAAAACAGATAAAATAAACATTTGTAAACAAAAATTGTGTATGTGAACATATACCTATATCTAGTGCATAGAGAAAAATGAATGAAGGGCCTAAGAGAGACAGGATCCTATTTATTATAATGAACAATATCTAAAATCATTACCTTTGATTCTAGGGAGGAGAGTAAATGTAATATGAAGTTAGATCTCCCTATTATGCTCTTTTCTACATTTGAATTTGCTTTGTGTTGATGAGATTTAGGCATGAGTAACTAGGCAGAGGGTCACTTTCTAAGACAGAGCAGTAGAAGAGAAGCAAATATGGGATATGAGAAAGTACGAGTTTGTGTCTTAATTTTGGCCATGTTGCATTTGAAGTGTTTGTAAGACATGTGGGTAGGGATGTGGAACAGGTAGGGCTATATAGGTCTGGAGCCCAGAAGGACTAGGTTGAGGATATCTAACTGGGAAGAGGTAAATGACAGTGCTGAAGTTCCCTAGGGAGGGAACACAGTATGAAAAGAGAACAGGACTTAGGAATAATATCTGAGGAGTGACAATATGTTGGGGTGAGAGAAAGGAAAAGCATCTGGTGAAACAGATTGGGAACAAAAGAACAGAGAGGTGCAAAGAGAAATTGGGGAGCGTGGCTTCATGGAAACCAGGAGAAGCCTTCCTGACGCACGTGTTCCCTAATATGAGGTCAAATCCCCCAGAATGATCTTTTTCACATTGCACTTTCCTCCACGTACTGTATAGAACGAGAATTTATGTGGTTGATTGATTGTTGAATAAATACTTTCCAAGAACCTAGTATGTGCCAGAACTGTTCTAGGGTGCAGATACAGCAGGTGCAAGTCAAACAAGGCTGCTGTTTTCATGAAGTTTATCTTCCAGCGGGGGTTGACAAGTAGTGATAGTAAGGAAGAATGGAAAGAAAAGGGAGGTGAAGTATGTCACATGCCTCTGAGAAATCAACGACCATGCGGACTGAAGAGTGCCTAATGGATTTAACCACTTGGGGCTTATTGGCCACATGAGTATGGTGGAGACAGAAACCAGATCAGAAAGTGCTAGAGAACAAATGGCAAACCAATTGAGAGAGAAAACATAGACAACTCTTATGGGAAGATTGAGCAAGAAGGGTGAAGTGCTGGAGGGGCTCAGCATCTGTGGGCTAAGGTGCCAGCCACGTACACCTGAGCTGGCAGGTTCGAATCCAGCCCAGGCCCGCCGAACAACAATGACGGCTGCAACCAAAAAACGGCTGGGCGTTGTGGCAGGTACCTGTAGTCCCAGCTACTTGGGAGGTGGAGGCAGGAGGCTTGCTTGAGCCCAGGAATTGGAGGTTGCCGTGAGCTGTGATGTCACCACTCTATCCAGGGTGACAGCTTGAGGCTCTGTCTCAAAAAAAAAAAAAAAAAAAAAACCAGTGCTGGAGGAAATGCAGGGCAAAATTCAGTTAAGTTCAGAGTGATTAAAACATGTGTAACAGGCCCAGGGCTATGGCTCACACCTGTAATCCCAGCACTCTGGGAGGCTGAGGTGGGTGGATTGCTTGAGCTTGAGTTTGAGACCAGCCTGGTCAAAAAGCGAGACGCCCCCCCATCTTTACTAAAACTAGAAAAACTGAGGCAAGAGGATTGCTTGAGTCCAAGAGTTGGAGGTTGCCATGAGTTATGACGCCATGCCACTCTACCCAGGGTGACAGCTTGAGACTCTGTTTCAAAAAAAAGAAAAAAAAATGTTGTTGTTTAACAGATGACAAAGGGACCATTTGTTAGAATAAGACTGAAAAAGTAGGAGAAAATAATGACAGATGAGTAGCATAAAGAACAGGGATGGAGAGAGGGACGGAACACATGTGGGAATACCTCCTCCATCATAGCAAGGTGGTAGGGATTTGTAGAAAATGGTGAATTTTAAATAGCATTTGAAAGAAGAATGTTTATTCCCCACTATTGGCTGAAGGGTATTCATTGTCTTAGAAGGGGCAATAGAGGAAGAAAGTTAGGGGAGAATAGATGAGAGCAGCTTGTGAGGTCAAGACAGAGTTGAGGGGGCGGCACCTGTGGCTCAATGAGTAGGGGGCCAGCCCCATATACCGAGGGTGGCAGGCTCAAACCCGGCCCCCGCTGAACTGAAAAACAAAAAAAAGCCAGGCACCAGGTGGTGGGCGCCTGTAGTCCTAGCTACTCAGGAGGCTGAGGCAAGAGAATCGCTTAAGTCCAAGAGCTGGAGGTTGCTGTGAGCTGTGTGACGCCATGGCACTCTACCAAGGGCCATAGAGTGAGACTCTGTCTCTACAAAAAAAAAAAAAGAAAGAAAGAAAGAAAGAGTCAAGGGTGGCACCTGCGGCTCAAGGAGTAGGGCACCGGCCCCATATGCCGGGGGTGGCGGGTTCAAGCCCAGCCCTGGTCAAAACTGCAGGAAAAAAAAAAAGAGTTGAAACAAGAGTGAATTCTCAGGCAGAGACACTGGGAAGAGAGAAAGCTAAGGACCAAAGATTGTGCTTGGCTTAGTGGATTTAAAAGGTTTGTGGGCAGGAATGGGTGAGGTTGGGTATAGGGGAAGATAACTGGAAATGAAGAAGTTCAGAAAGTGCATGGCCAAGAAATTGGACAATCATCCAGGGTGATGCTGGTGCTGCCCAGGAGAATGGAGTGGAGAGGAAGGCTGAGCCAAAGTCTTCATGCTAAAGCCATATGGTGATTGGCCTAGCTTATAGGACCCACCCAGGGATTAAACATGGTGGAGGAGAGGCTCCCTCAACAAAAGTCTGTCCTGTAGTCAGAAGCAAGGATGATTTGTGTGTACTGGGAGGCACACCCCAAATGCTGATCATGGGTTGTTGACAGCAATTCCAGAAGATGCTCTAAGTGGGACTAGCCCTGGAATTGAGGCCAGGGACTTCTGTTGTTCTTTTTAACCTTGAAGCTCTATGGTTTATAGCTAACATAGCACTTCACAGATCAAATTAAAGTTGTGTCAATAGTAGGTTCTGTCTTCAGAAAAAAGCCACATGTTCCAAGCAGTGTTTGGGGCAGGTTAGGCTGTGTTCCCTTAAGCTACAGGTGGAGGAAAGATGCCCTTGTACTTAGAGTAGTGCTTCTCAGTTGTGCTTTAACATATACCAGTCACCCGGAGGGCTTGTTAAAACCCAGGTTACTGGATCCCAGCCCCACAATTTCTGATTCAGAGGGGTTGGCATGGTTCAGAGAATCTGTATTTCTAATACATTTCTAAGTGATGGTGATGTTGCTAGTCTCAGGACCATACTTAGAGAACCACTGATTCTCTAGTTGAGCACTGGTTCTCAATCCTGGCAACACAATAGAATCACCTAGGGAGTTTTAATACCTAGTTGGTCCGAGGTAAGGCCTGACCATTAGGAATTGTCAAGGCTCTCCAGGTGATTGTAATGTACAAGGAGCATTGAGAGCCTTTGATTTAGAGTATGAGCCCCAACTGGAAGAAAATATGGGACAATTGCTTTCTTTATCTTTAAACGTGGCTATTTGCTTACTCTATTTGGACATTCAGTTTCCAAGAGATAGTTCATCACGTATGTTAGGTCTACTATATCTATGATATATTCCCTCATATCACCTTGTGACTTTTTTCCCCTCAGATCATCATAAAGTATGCTTTATAGTCCAGAGGGAAATTGTGGCATTTGTTTATCCGAAAAGACCCATTTACATGGATTTGCAATTTAAAAGGAGGTTTGGAAACGTAGCATATTTCATTTCATTAGTGGAAGTCACAGGGCTCACTAAGCCTTACCGGTTAAGTTTCTACTTGAAGGCTCAGCGCCTGTAGCTCAACAGGCTAAGGCGCCAGCCACATACACCTGAGCTGGCGGGTTCGAATCCAGCCTGGGCCCACCAAACAACAATGATGGCTGCAACCAAAAAATGGCCGGGCGTTGTGGCGGGTGCCTGTGGTCCCAGCTACTTGGGAGGCGGAGGCAGGAGACTCGCTTGAGCCCAGGAATTGTAGGTTGCTGTGAGCTGTGATGCCACAGCACTCTATGTAGGGTGACAGCTTGAGGCTCTGTCTCAAAAAAAAAAAAAAAAAGTTTCTACTTGAAAAGCTTTATAATGTCCTGGTCAGGCTTGGGGGCTTTGTATACCAAAAAACAAACAAACAAACAGAAAACACATTTCACTCTGTGGGAGCTTATAATCTGGAACCCACAGAACTCATTTGTCTGCATTGAGAAGCTGCTAGCAGCCAGGATACAAGCTCCACGCAGTGCCTTCTGCAGTTCAGAAGTCGTTGTTTGGTATTTTGCACTTGATGTGCACTTAGCTGATGCCTGACCAGTTAACGCACCTGTTCTAGGATCTATGGTCCGGAAGTTTATAGTTGTGGCCATGTTATAATAAATTCCCTCCAGCATTCCTATAACCAAGCTCCATTAAACAAGCTTCAAGAGCCATCGCCAGATTCTGCAGTGTGAAACAAAACCAAACCACAAAACATTGTAACATACCCACACTTATTTGTGGGGCTGTTTAAAAGCATGGATTTTGAAGTCTGAATACTAGGGTACAATTAATTTCTGCTTAAAGCACTTTCCTTCAGGGTGAATTACATATTTCCTTGAGTTTTAATTTTATCTGCAAAATGGGTATTTTATTTTTTATTGATTTTTAAAATTTCTTTTGAGACAGAGTCTCACTTTGTCACCCTTGGTAGAATGCCATGGCATTGTAGCTCACAGCAACCTCAAATTCTTGGGCTCAAGCGATCCTCTTGCCTCAGCCTCTTGAGTAGCTGGGACTACAGGCACCCACTACAACACCTGGTTATTTTTTAGAGACAAGTATCCACTCTAGCTCAGGCTGGTCTTTGGATTTTCCTGAGCTCAGGAAATCCACCTGCCTTGGCCTCCCAAAGTGCTGGGATTACAGGCCATGAGCCATCACACCTGGTCTCAAAAATGGGTATTTTAATGGCTTAACTACATCACAGGTTTGTTGTATCAAAGAACACATGTGTGAATGCTTTCTATAAACTATAAAAACACAAATGTGAGTTATTTCTATCACAGTGCTTATAAAATGTAAAATTTGGAAAAACAGCATTTTAGGGATAGTTGAGATCCCTAAAATATTTTTATTTTAATTAGAATGGAAACAAACATCCTTTTGAAAGGTCTAAATGATGCCATGTTTATTGAAAAGGGAGGGTGACCCAGTTGGGCAGCGCAAAGGCGGCATCTGTGCCCGGGGGTGGGGTGGGGGCAGTTAGAGATCTCTTTTATACGGGGCCATAGGCGGTGGGCAAATTCCACAGCTTGCCTGGAAACTTAGAGTCTTTTGGCACCAACTTCTTAGGGGTGGCTAAGATCTTTGTCTCAGAGGAGGGGAGGAGGAAGAGTAGGGGAAGGGGTCTAGGTGTGGCTAAGTTAGGCACCCCCACACTTTTCTTCTCTGTTCAACAATCTTGAGACCAGGCTGTCAACAGAAAAGAAACCAAACTCTGTAAAAGTAATTTAAAGAGGTTTATTCTGACCAGATTTGAGGACCGTGGCCTGGAGCCATGCCCAAGAAACCTTGAAAAAGTAGACTTGCTGTGCTTGGGTTACGGTTTGGTTTTACACATTATAAGTAAAGTTGTAAAGCGATACATGGAAGGCATATATTGGCTTGGCCCGCAAAAGTGAGACATCTCAAAGTGGGTGTTACCAGACTAAGAGGGTCTGGCCGCCTGTTCAATATGCAGAGACCGGGATAGGTCCATCAAACTTGGTCAGAAGGCCGGCAATTCTGGAGAACAGTGAGAGGAGCCTCTCCAAGACTGTTCTGTTCTGCCATTTCCAAAAGCACAGTTTTATACATGAAAGTTCAAAGTAAAAGCCATGTTAACCCTTATCTTAAACAACAATAATCCGTGTAATCTATGACCCATAATAAATAATAATCAGCATAACCCAGGGCCCAAAACAACATTCCAATTCCACAGTTAATCTCCTAAATCAATTGCCCTCAAGATACGCACTTTTAGGTTAAAGTTGAATTTATAAAATAGCAAGAATGGGAGACATGAGGAGGTCATGTAGGTCGTAAAGCAACCGGACGGCTATGTCCTCTCAGCCCTAGCCTGAATGACTCCATCTATTCTCACTACACGTGCTTTCAGGGGGAGGGGCTTACAGGGTACAGGTAGGTTTAAAGATTTTTTAGTTAATGATTGGCTGAAAGAGTTAAGCTTTATCTTTAGAGCAGGCGTCAGCAGAAAGAGATGCTTGAGTGAAGATAAGGGTCTGTTAATTAGCAATAAACCCCTAGCCTTCTTCCCAGACTCTTGGTTTGCTCTGTACGCTGAGGACCTTCAGGTAGGTCTTGTACAGCATCAGGCCTTTAGTGAGTCACCAGGGGCAACTCTAAGAAGGGAGGGGGGCGTGATGAGGCGTGTCTGACCTCCTTTCTCACGTCTAGCAATTCAGTTTTAGGGGATCCCCTTGGTTAAGAGGGTATCTAGTCAGTTAAGCAGGCAGAGCCATAAAATTTTATTTTAGTTCACAAAGACCAACCAATTTACCTACTTGCCGCAGGAAACACTTGCTCCTGGAGGATGACAGAGAACCAATTACATGTCACCGAGAATATCAGCTTGCTTGTCACATCTAGACCCTCTCTTCACTGTGCCCAGAGACCCAAAGCTATTGTGTGGGAAGCTCTGCCTTATCCCAGTTTCCTGCCTTGCAAGCCTTGCCTTCAAAATCATTCATCCCAGCCCCTTAAACACTGTAAATATTCTCCCCTGACTTAATCATTTTTGAGACACACCCAAGGCTTTGTCTAGGTGATGTTTTCACTTATCGCAATGCGCTAAAAAGCTTAGCAAGATTTCTGGTAGTCTTTGGGGAACTTAGACAATACTACGGAAAATTTTTCCAAAATGTAATATTCCAACTTTCTTCCACAGCAGGATCACGTAGTGAAAGCACATGCAGTGAGAATGAGAGGAGTTGTTCAGGCTCAGGTGAACGAGACACAGCTGGTCTGGTAGGTTTAGGTCCCAGGGACCTTCACCTCCTGTCTCCCATTCTCACTGTTTTGTAAATTTAGCTCTCACCCTAAAGATGCCTATCTTTAGTAGTTTAGGTGGATTGATTTAGGAGATTAGCTTTTGAAAAGGTTTTAATAGTTCGCTAAGTTATGCAGATTATTATTTGTGGTCTTTGCTTTGAACTTTTATGTACAAAACTGTAACTTTGGAAATGGAAGAATGGAACAGTCTTGGACAGGCTACTCTCACTGTTGTCCTGGATCATCAGCCTCCTGATAAATAAAGTTTGATGGACTATCCCCGTCTCTGCATGTTGACTGACCAGCGGCTGGACCTTCTTTGTCGATAACATTAGTATGAAGAACACAGTGAAATCCTAGTTACTTTCTAAACAGTATTTAGTACCTTGGCTGATCTTAGTGATACAGGGTTCCCCCATTCAGGGCTGGACAAGGAACCTCATTTTCTAGGCCTGGAGTGATCTCAGAAATCAGTATCATCACAGATCCGCATCTCCAGGCACAAACAGGCCCTTTCCAGGATGCATTGAATGGGCTCAAGCAAGGTCACAAAAAGGCAGCCTAATCATTATCTCACCCGATCTCATCTTATCTGGGGGCTCCTCTGGGAGTAAGGAGTTCACACCCTAATGCCTTACCTGGGGGAAGGACTGTATTTCTTTACTCTTTTTAGGATTACTTTTTGCCTGCAGGCTCCTGGCCAATTATAACATGTTCCAGATTTACATTCCCCTCCAATCCCCCCGCAGGATAGGAAAAGCAGTATATAAAACCCTAGACAGAAGGCCCACATGGGCTGCCCATTGGGGATCTCCCACTCCATTGCCTGAGGTTCTGTTTCCCCCCTGTCTCTTATCTATTTCTTTATCAATAAACTCTGTCCTTTCATGTGGTCTATGGTTTCATTGAACTTCAAGATCGAGGATATGACATAGGGAGAAATTCTAACTACATTAGTATATGGATTTTTCTTTCTTCTTTTTTTTTTTGAGACAGAGTGTCAAGCTGTCACCCTGGGTAGTGTGCCGTGGTGTCATGGCTCACAGGAACCTCCAACTCTTGGGCTTAAGCAATTCTCTTGCCTCAGCCTCCCAAGTAGCTGGGATTACAGGTGCCCACCACAACGCCAGCTATTTTTTGGGTGTAGTTGTCATTATTGTTTGGCAGGCCCGGGCTGGATTCGAACCCACCAGCTCTGGTGTATGTGGCTGGCACCTTAGCTGATTGAGCTACAGGCACTGAGCCAGTATATGGATTTTTCATCCAAATGTGTAGTCCTAAAGGTCCATTTACTTCCAACCTCTGGATGGTTGAGTCTTAGTAAGAGTGGAATGAAGTGGTCCTCAAAGCTGCTGTCTCGAAATTTCTGGGGTTGGGACCCAAAAGTAGGATAATTCAAGTTTCAGGCTTTTGAGGCTAGGCCAAGGGCTGAGGTCTACTGGCGTATTGTATTGTTAATTGCTCAGAGAGTTTCTCAAACTTTAATGTGCATAAAAACCATCTGAGGAGTTTATTTAAAATGCAGATTTCAGAGCCCCAGTGCCAGTGACTCCAATTCATAGGCACATGATAGGGCCCCACAATCCATATCTTAGGCTTCCCATAATCTTTTATGGACCACATTCTGAGAAATGATTGATGTAGGAGAAGTGAGACCTCCATAGCTGTAGGAAACTGGGTATGATGAAAATCTTTAGATAATGTCTAATAATGAGGTAAGTGTTCCTGAAAAAAGACTATTTATTATGAGCTTCAGTTTCCTCACTTGCAAAATAGGATTGCTAGGATTTATTAACGACAAGACCCCACCTTTTCCCCTATGTCAGAAGCCTGACTAAAATCTGCATAATGAAAGAACAATTGACAAATTTGTTAAGATCCTGTTTTGAATTCCACTGTTAATTTTGTCAATCTGCTTTAAATTCATTGTGTGACCTTGAATAGAATTTTCATTTTCTAGAAATATAGTAAGTCAAAGTATGTAAGGTTTTCTCAAGTAGGTTTGAATTTTTCTCATTTTGGAATATCAACTGAACCAATATTTTTTGTGTTTACAAATATAAGACACAAAGTCTTAAGTTAACAAATAAAATATCAAACACCTAAATGTGCCACGTACCCTAGTTTATGCGTAGAGGAAATGTGACAGGTCCATAATGAAAGGTATAAACGATAGTGCCCAGAGACGAAGCTGCAGAGGAGATTTCAGACCACGTTTATTGATAAGGGGAGGGTGACTGCCTGGGCAGTGCAAAGGTGGCACCTGTGCCTATGGGGTGTTATAGACCCCTTTTGTATGGGGTGTGTATATTCTATAGCTTGCTTGGAAAGTTAGGGTCTTTTGGTACCAACTTCTCAGGGGTTGGACTAGCTAGATCCTTTGTGTCCTTGTCTTAGGAGGAGAAGTGGAGGAGGGAAAGGGGAAAGGGTTGGTGTGCGGCTGCATTCGGCCTCACAGCACAATAATTACAGGGCAAAGCTAACTGTGATAAACAAACAAAAAAGTTATGGGCCCAAAGGATAGGGGACCAAATCCTCAAGAAGATGACCCTTTCAAAAGGTGAAGTAGAGGAATATCTCAATAAATCTATTAGTAAAAATGCATATTTAGAAAAACACAATTTAAAAAAAAGACAGATGTTTGGGACAGTGCCTGTGGCTCAGTGGGTAGGGCGCCAGCCCCATATACAGAGGGTGGCAGGTTCAAACCCAGCCCCTGCCAAACTGCAACAAAAAAATAGCCAGGTGTTGTGGTGGGCACCTGTAGTCCCAGTTACCTTGGAGGCTGAGGCAGGAGAATCGCCTAAGCCCAGGAGTTGGAGGTTGCTGTGAGCTGTGTGATGCCACAACACTCTACTAAGGGTGATAAAGTGAGACTCTGTCTCTACAAAAAAAAAAAAAAAAGACAGAAGTTTGTTGCTTTCATATATTTTTTTAAAAAATTGTTTTTAATAGTCTATATAGGACTGAGGTGTTGTTCCCCAAGGGCAGAGAACCGGCTCCTTCTGTATCACTGCTCTGTTATCCTCAGCATGTGGCTTCAAGATGACTATTCATGCAGCCACCACTTCTGTGTGCCAGGCAGCAGGAAGGGGGAAGGAGGGCAAAAGGCATGGATCTTTACCCCAAGGCATTTCCCAGAAGTTTCACAGGTCACTTGTACTTATATTTCATTGGCAGAATTAAGTCATGTGACTACACCTAATTGAAGGGAAGCTGGGAAATGCAGTCCTTGTGGTGGCTCGGCTCAGCAGAGGAAGCGCTATCTATTATTAAGGAGGAGAGCGAGAGGGGAAAAGATTCCCTATTTAACAAATGGTGCTGGGTGAACTGGCTGGCGACCTGTAGAAGACTGAAACTGGACCCACACCTTTCACCATTAACCAAGATAGACTCTCACTGGATCAAAGATTTAAACTTAAGACATGAAAGTATAAAAATATTAGGAGAAAGTGCAGGGAAAACTCTTGAGGGAATTGGCCTGGGTGAATTTTTTATGAGGAGGACTCCCCAGGCAATTGAAGCAGTACCAAAAATACACTACTGGGACCTGATCAAACTAAAAAGCTTCTGCACTGCTAAGAACACAATAAGTGTAAGCAGGCAGACAGCCCTCAGAATGGGAGAAAATATTCGCAGGTTATGCCTCAGACAAAGGTTTAGTAACCAGAATATACAAAGAACTCAAGCGTATTGGCAACAAAAGGGCAAGTGATCCCATCTCAGGGTGGGAAAAGGACTTGAAGAGAAACTTCTCTAAAGCAGACAGGCGCACGACCTACAGACACATGAAAAAATGCTCACCATCCTTAATGATCAGAGAAATGCAAATCAAAACTACTTTGAGATATCATCTAACTCCAGTAAGATTAGCCCACATAACAAAATCCCAAAACCAGAGATGTTGGCGT
>CAUYRH010006023.1:0-15642 GCA_963574655.1 Perodicticus potto
CGGGCGCCTGTAGTCCCAGCTACTTGGGAGGCAGAGGCAGGAGACTCGCTTGAGCCCAGGAATTGGAGGTTGCTGTGAGCTGTGATGCCACAGCACTCTATCCAGGGTGACAGCTTGAGGCTCTGTCTCAAAAAAAAACAACAAACAAATATTGCATACAAAGATTCTTTTTGTTGTTTTTAGAGACAGAGTCTCATTTTATCACTCTTGGTAGAGTGCCGTCGCATCACAGCTCACAGCAACCTCTAGTTCTTTGGCTTAGGTGATTCTCTTGCCTCAGCTTCCCAAGTAGCTGAGACTACAGGCACCCTCCACAATGCCCGGCTATTTTTTGTTTGCAGTTTGGCCAGGCCAGGTTCGAACCTGCCACCCTTGGTATATGGGGCCGGTGCCCTACTTACTGAGTCACAGACGCCACCCCATACCAAGGTTTTTGATGTTCTTGAGCAAGTCTGTAACAATGCAGCATATAGAAAGTATGCAGAGCAGATTACAAATGAGAAGCTGGCTATAGTTAAAGTAGAACCAGATATTCAAAAGTAAGAAGACCATGGCTCGGCGCCTATGGCTCAATGGGCTAAGGTGCCAGCCACGTACACCTGAGCTGGCAGGTTCTAATCCAACCTGGCCCGCCAAACAACAATGACGGCTGCAACCAAAAATGGCCGGGTGCCTGTAGTCCCAGCTACTTGGGAGGCAGAGGCAAGAGACTCGCTTGAGCCCAGGAATTGGAGGTTACTGTGAGCTGTGATGCCACAGCACTCCATCCAGGGTGGCAGCTTGAGGCTCTGTCTGGGGGGGGGGGGAATAAGAAGACCAACTTCAGGGAGGCCAAATAGAAGAGGTGATTCTACAGGCTGAACATGAAGTCTGGCAAGGAAAATGATGCAATGGAAACCATGGGAGCCATTAGCGGAAGAGCCGCCCGCCAATCAGTGAAATGGCCACTATATTCGTAAAATGACTGGTGGGTTGATGGGAAATTGATGTAATTAAATGTTCTATTATGTTAAAAATGTGTCTAAATTATTGACATCAAACAGATGCAGAACTTATTTAAAGACTTGTTAAAACTAGTGATTATGGCAATAAGGTCTCATTAATTAGTTTTTGATTTGTAAAGTAATCACACAGATTATTTTAAAGATATTTCTTTGAACAGAGAGCTTGTGGGAAGACTGGAAAATTAATTAGAAAAATCTCTATAGGTCTTCAATGCAAAGGACATAATGAAAAGTAAAGTATCTTTAGTAGGATCCTCAATGTCTCTTTTAATTTTTTTTTAATATCCAAAAAGAAAAGGCACTTAATTATTATTGTCTAAACAAATTTATACATCAGCGCTTGAAGTAGTAAGAGTGAATATTTTCTTCTTTTCTTTTTTTTTGTAGAGACAGAGTCTCACTTTGTCGCCCTGGGTAGAGTGCCGTCGCATCACAGCTCACAGCAACCTCTAGTTCTTTGGCTTAGGTGATTCTCTTGTCTCAGCCTCCTGAGTAGCTGGGACTACAGGCGCCCACCACAACACCCAGCTATTATTTTGTTGCATTTTGGCCGGGACCAGGTTTGAACCTGCCACTCTCAGTATATGGGGCTGGCACCCTACCCACTGAGCCACAGGTGCAGCCCTCTTTTTTTTCTTTTTTTGAGACAGAGCCTCAAGCTGTTGCCCTGGGTAGAGTGCCATGGCATCACAGCTTACAGCAACCTCCAACTTCTGGGCTTAAGTGATTCTCTTGCCTCAGCCTCCCAAGTAGCTGGGACCACAGGTGCCCGATACAACACCCGGCCATTTTTTGGTTGTAGTTGTCATTGTTGTTTGGCAGGCCTGAGCTGGATTCGAACCCACCAGCTCTGGTGTATGTAGCTGTCACCTTAGCCGCTTGAGCTATAGGCATTTCAAATATTTCCAAATGTGATAAAATAGCAAAAGTAGCTGGTGATAATATTTGAAACTGTGGTTAACATCCTTGGAGGTGATCTCATGTATATAAAGTAAAATTTGAATATATAATCACATGCCAATTACCAAGTCCATAATAAATGTCATTTTATTAAAAAAAAAAGTTATATGTTTTCATCTTAATTTTATCACCATGTAGAGTATAATATAAAGGTATATCTCATTTTAGGTAAGACTTCAGAATTTTTTTGGTTTTGTTTGTTTGGAAACACTAATTAATTTGAACTTTTTAAATTGTTTGATACTAGTTTTATGAGTTAGAATAGGGGTAGGGAACATTTTCATGTTGGGAGGCCACATTAATTTACCTGTAATCAAAAAAGGCCACATTCTTTTTTTTTTTTTGTAGAGACAGAGTCTCACTTTATCACCCTCGGTAGAGTGCCGTGGCATCACACAGCTCATAGCAACCTCCAACTCCTGGGCTTAGGGGTGATTTTCCTGCCTCAGCCTCCAGAGTAGCTGGGACTACAGGCGCCTGCCACAACACCTGGCTATTTTTCTGTTTTGCAGTTCGGCCGAGGCCGGGTTTGAACCCGCCACCTTGGGTATATGGGGCCAACGGCCTACTCAATGAGCCACAGGCGCAGCCCAAAAAAGGCCACATTCTTAAATGTACTTAAAATGTGCATTATTTTGTGCAAATCCAACGATTATATGCTTAATAAGTTCAACAAATGAAAACTATTCGTTAATTTTGAAGTTAACTAACCTTTTAATGACTTTGTTGCATCTGCTTCTCTTTGTGAAGCATTCGAACATTTGGTTGCAGCATGTAGGGCCACAATTTCAGCTGATCCTCTAGATGGGCATCAGTCATTTGGGCATCTCCTTTTGGGTAGGTAGGAGAATACAGATTCACACAATAAGTGCTTGAAAAGCAAGAAAGCAGGCGGCGCCTGTGGCTCATCAAGTAGGGTGCAGGCCCCATATACAGAAGGTGGTGGGTTCAAACCCGGCCTCGCCGAACTGCAAAACAGAAAACTAGCCGAGCATTGTGGCGGGTGCCTGTAGACCCAGCTACTCGGGAGGCTGAGGCCAGAGAATCGCCTAAGCCCAGGAGTTGGAGGTTGCTGTGAGCTGTGTGACACCACAGCTCTCTACTGAGGGTGATAAAGTGAGACTCTGTCTCTACAAAAAAAACAAAAATAAATAAAAAATAAATTAAAAAAAAAAGCAGAAAGAAAAAGAAAAGAAGAAAAGAAAAACAAGAAAGCATTTTTCAAGCATGTTGCTAAAGATGTGGGTATTCTACTGCATTTTTCCATATTTCAACTGCATCTTTCTTAGCATCACACAAGCTTTTTTTTTTGTTTTTTTTTTTTGAGGCAGTCTTACTATGTCGCCCTCGGTAGAGTGCCGTGGCGTCATAGTTCACAGTACCCTCAAACTCTTGGGCTTAAGCAATTCTCTTGCCTCAGCCTCCCAAGTAGCTGGGACTACAGGTGCCCACCACAACACCCGGCCATTTTTTGGTTGCAGCCATCATTGCTGTTTGGCAGGCCCAGGCTGGATTTGAACCCAGGTGTACGTGGCTGGCGCCTTAGCCCGTTGAGCCACAGGCACGGAGCCTAGAAATCTTCTTTTTTTTTTTTTGAGACAGAGCCTCAAGCTGTCACCCTGGATAGAGTGCTGTGACATCACAGCTCACAGCAACCTCCAATTCCTGGGCTCAAGCGAGTCTCCTGCCTCCGCCTCCGAAGTAGCTGGGACCACAGGCGCCCGCCACACGCCTGGCCATTTTTTGGTTACAGCCGTCATTGTTGTTTGGCGGGCCCAGGCTGGATTCGAACCCGCCAGCTCAGGTATATGTCGCTGGCGCCTTAGCCGGTTGAGCCACAGGCACCGAGCTTATTCTTTGGTATTTTAAATATGTTCATTTTAAAAATGAAATAAAAATATAAAAGATGAACAAAAATGTACTAATAAAAATAGAAGGATTTGTCTTGGCGCCTGTGGCTTAACAGGCTAAAGTGCCAGCCACATACCTGAGCTGGCGGGTTCAAATCCAGCCCGGGCCCACCAAACAATGATGGCTGCAACCAAAAAAACGGCTGGGTGTTGGGGTAGGCGGCTGTATTCCCAGCTACTTGGGAGGCGGAGGCAGGAGACTCGCTTGAGCCCAGGAATTGGAGGTTGCTGTGAGCTGTAATGCCACAGCACTCTATCCAGGGTGACAGCTTGAGGCTCTGTCTCAAAAAAAAAAGAAGGATTTGTTCTGTGAAATTTTGAAGGTTACATGTGCCTTAAGGCTACAAGTTCCCCACCTCTGGGTTATTATTATTATTTTCATAAAATATTTAAGGTTATTAGAATGTGGATATGTATGTTCAACTAAGTTTAATGATAACCTGACTAGAATGTTCATAAAAAAAGGAAAAAAAATGAATTGGTTCTGGTGAATTTCAGATAATGCTGCAAATCATTTGGACTTTATTATCTCATGTTCCATGTCTGTGGAAAATTTTTAATTTTCATCTCTCTGATAATTTTTTTTTTTTTTTTTGGCCAGGGCTGGGTTTGAACCCACCACCTCTGGTATATGGGGCCAGCGCCCTACTCCTTTGAGCCACAGGCACTGCCCTCTTTGGAAAATTTTTAATATCCACAATGATTGTGCTATTTAGTAATCACAACTTAAACATAATTTTTAAAATCCTCAAATGACTATAAGAGTTTAGACTAATACAGACTATTCCATTAGTTAATGAGAACTCTTTGGTTACCTGGCATGTAATGTCTTTTTTTTTTTTTTTTGAGACAGAGCCTCAAGCTGTCATCCTGGATAGAGTGCTGTGGCATCACAGCTCACAGCAACCTCCAATTCCTGGACTCAAGCGAGTCCCCTGCCTCTGCCTCCCAAGTAGCTGGGACTACAGGCGCCTGCCACAATGCCTGGCCATTTTTTGGTTGCAGCCATCATTGTTGTTTGGCGGGCCCGGGCTGGATTCGAACCCGCCAGCTCAGGTGTATGTGGCTGTTGCCTTAGACTGTTGAGCCGCAGACACTGAGCCTTTTTTTATTTTTTGAGACAGAGTCTCACTATGTTATCTTTGGTAGAGTGCTATGGAAGAGTGCTGTGGTGTTACAGCTCATAGCAACCTCCAACTCTTGGGCTTAAGCAATTCTCTTGCCTCAGCCTCCCGAGTAGCTGGGACTACAGGCGCCTGCCACAATGCCCGGCTATTTATTTGTTGTTGTTATTGTCATTGTTGTTTAGCAGGCCCAGACCACCAGCTCAGGTGTACATGGCTGGCACCTTAGCCCATTGAGCCACAGGCGCTGAGCCCACCAAAGTTAAAAATAAAAAGTTATTTACCTTCTGAGTAATCTCCCTAGAAAGCAGAAAAGACTTACATCAGCTGAATATTGTTATTAAGAACCTGTTAATCGGCTCGGCGCCTGTGGCTCAACGGGCTAAGGTGCCAGCCACGTACACCTGAGCTGGAGGGTTCGAATCCAGCCTGGGCCCTCCAAACAACAATGACGGCTACAACCAAAAAATGGCTGGGCGTTGTGGTGGGTGCCTGTAGTCCCAGCTACTTGGGAGGCAGAGGCAGGAGACTCGCTTGAGCCCAGGAATTGGAGGTTGCTGTGAGCTGTGATGCCACGGCACTCTATCCAGGGTGACAGCTTGAGGTTCTGTCTCAAAAAAAAAAAAAAAAGAAAAGAAATAGTGTAATATTGAAGGCAAATGTATATTATTGTAATAAAATACCTCTAAGTTATAGAGATATAAAATACCTCTAAATTATAATAATCTATGTGTTTTTCTCTGCAGTGGTTTGTAGTCCTGGGACGTTTAGTCCTGATGTTGATGTTATTTGTCAGCCCTGCATTTCCATCCATATCTACGGAGCTAAATCTTGCCCATAAACTTCAAACAAAAATCAGCAATATGAAGACTAGAGGTGAAAGCATTGTTACCCACTTGTGGAGGTGGGGGACAAATGATGTTCACGTCCCAGAGCATCATAGATATTTCCATTAAGTAACATCAGTAAGACCAAAACACCGGTAAACATACTTTATGGAAATTTGAAAAGTTGGCATAGCATTTCTAAGAAGGAATTTCACCCAGTATCTCTAGTATACAAAGAAAGGAAAGTTTTAATATTAGTGGATGATTTTTTAAAGAAATATATTTTGTTGTTTACAAACAGAATCTGTTGCTCTTGTACCTAAGACTAAATTAAGGTCAAGAAGGGTAGCAAAGTATCATATAATAAAAATTTTATACTTTCTATATATTAATTTGTTTATTGTTATCACTCATATGATATAAAGGCATATGTATTACCTTTATAATTAGAACCAAACAAATTATTTATTTTGGTCTGTTTGCTTTTATTTTTTAAAATAATGGATTCACAGTGGCTCATGCCTATAATCCTTGCAGTCTGGGAGGCCGAGGAGGGTGGATTACCTGAGTTCACAGGTTTGAGACCAGCCTCAGTCTGAGCAAAACCTCATCCCTAAAAAGAAAAATAGCTAGGCATTGTGGCGGGTGCCTATGATCCCAGCAACTTGGGAGGCTGAGGCAAGAGAATTGCTTGAGCCCAAGAGTTTAAGGTTGCTGTGAGCTATGATGCCACAGCACTCTACCAAACAGCAACAAAATGAGACTCTGTCTCCAAAAATAAATAAATAAAATAAAATAATGGATTTTTTTTTTTTGGTATAAGTTTAGATTTACAGAAAAATTGAGCAGATAATACGTTAGAGTTCAATATACCACTCCACCCCACACTTTCATCCCTTCTCACAATTTCCCCTATTATTACCACTTGGGTTAGTGTAGCACATTTGTTGCAATTAATGAACCAATATGAATACATTGTTATTAACTATAGTCCACAGTTTACATTAAGATTCATTCATTGTAAGGTTCCTTGAATTTTGAGAAATACTTAAGGACATGTGTCTACCATTTCAGTTTCACACAGAATAGTTTCACCACCCTGAAAATCCCCAGTGCTTTACCTGTTCATCCCTCCCCACCCTAAGCCTGTGGCAACCACTGATCTTTTCTTACCTTTGTTGTTTTGCCTTTTCCAAAATGACATATAGTTGTAGAGTATATGTAGACTTTTCAGGTTGGTTTCTTCCACTTAGCAATAAGCACTTAAGGTTCTTCCATGTCTTTTAATGACTTGATAGCTCATTTTTTATTGCTGAATAATATTCCATTGTATAGCTGTATTATAGGGTGTTTATCCTTTTACCCGCTGAAGGAAATCTTGGGTGCTTGCAGTTTTGGGTGATTATGAATAAAACTGCTATAAACATTTGCGTGCAGATTTTTGGGTAGGTATAAGTTTTCAAATCGCTTTGGCAAATAACCTAGGAATGTGGGCGGTGCCTGTGGCTCAAAGGAGTAGGGCACCAGCCCCATGTGCTGGAGGTGGCTGGTTCAAAACCAGCCCCAGCCAGGGAAAATAAATAAATAAATAAATAACCTAGGAATTATTGCTGGCTCATTTGATAAGACTGTGTTTGGTTTTAAGAAACTGCCAAACTGTTTCCTGAAGTGGTTTACAATTTTACATTTTTACAGCAGTAAGTAAGTGTTCCTGTTTTTCCCTATCTTCCCCAGCATTTGGTATTGTCAGTTTTTGGATTTTGGCCATTCTGATAGGTATATAATGAATGGTATTTTATTGTTGTTTTAATTTGCAGTCCCTAAATAACATTTGATGTTGAGCATCTTTTCACTTGGTCATTTGCCATCGGTATATCTAGTGAGGTGTCCCGATCTTTTGCCCATTTTTTAATTGGATTGTTTATTCTCTTATTGTTGAGTTTCATGTGTATTTTTTTTTTAGGGTTTGCAAAAAAGAGCCAATACTTTTTTTTTTTTTTTTTTTTTGAGACAGAGCCTCAAGCTGTCACCCTAGATAGAGTTACTGTAGCGTCACTACTCACAGCAACCTCCAATTCCTGGTCTCAAACAAATCTCCTGTCTCCGCCTCCTAAGTAGCTGGGACTATAGGCACCTGCCACAATGCCTGGCCATGTTTTGGTTGCAGCCGTCATTGTTGCTTGGCGGGCCCGGGCTGGATTCGAACCGGCCAGCTCAGGTGTACATGGCTGGCGCCTTAGCCCGTTGAGCCACAGGCGCCAAGCCTGAGCATTTATTTTTTCCCCAAAGAAATCCATGCAGAGAGAGAGAAAAAAAGAAAGACAGAAAGAGGTTGTTTGTTTAGACAGAATCTAACTCTGTCACATAGGCTATAGTGCCATCGCCCCAGCCTAGTTCACAGTAACCTCAAACTCCTGGGCTTCAGCAGTTCTCCCACCTCACCCTCCGGAGTAGCTGGAATTACAGGCATGCACGACTACGTCCTGCTAATTTTTCTATTTTTACAGAGAGGGGGCCTGGCTTTGCTCAGGCTGGTCTCAAACTCCGAAGCTCAAGGGATCCTTCCACCTCAACCTCCCAGAGTGCTAGGATTACGGGCATGAGCCACGTCACCAGCCCTCTTTTGTGTATTGTGGATACAAATTTTTTATGGGATACATGTTTGAAAATATTTTCTCGTATTCTTTAACTTTCTCCTCAATGTCTTTCACAGAGCAGAAGTTCTAAATTAAATTTATGGTTTTGTTTTTCTTTAACTCTCATAGCCCTCATGCAGAGCTGGGAAGTTTTTAATTTTAATAAAGTCCAACTTAATAATTTTTTCTTTCATGGATTATGCTTTTGGTGTCATATCTGAAAACTCATTGCCAAATCCACAGTCCACCTAGATTTTCTCCTGTTAATCTTCTGCAAGTTAACACAGCTTTGCATTTTATGTTTAGGTCTACAATCCATTTTTAGTTAATTTCTGTGAAAAGTACATAAGTTGTATGTCTGGATTCATTTTTTGTACATAGATATCCAGTTGTTCTGGTACCATTTGTTGAACAGACTATTCTTCCTCAACTGAATTGCTTTTGTGCTTTTTTTGTTTGCTTGTTTTTTGAGGCAGAGTCTTGTCTCACTCTGTTGCCCAGGCTAGAGTGCCTGGCTCACAGCAACATCATTTTCTTGGGAGAGAGTAATCCTCTTGCCTCAACCTCCTGCGTAGCTAGGACTATAGGAGCCCACCACAATACCTGGCTAGTTTTTCTATTTTTTAGTAGAGATAGGATCTCGCTTTTGCTCAGGCTGGTTTTGAACTTCTGAACTCAAGGGATCCCTCTGCCTTGGCCTCTGAGAGTGCAGGGATAATAGAGGTGAGCCAGCATGCCCAGCCTGCCTTTCCTCTTTTATCAAATCTCACCTGATTATATTTGTGTTGGTCTGTCTGGGCTCTCTGTTTTGCTCTATTATCAATTTGTTTATTCTTTTATCAATACCAGGCTTTTTTTTTTTTTTTTTTTTTTTGCATTTTTTGGCCAGGGCTGGGTTTGAACCTGCCACCTCTGGCATATGGGGCCAGCGCCCTACTCCTTTGAGCCATAGGCACCAACCTAATACCAGGCTATCTTGAATACTGGATATTAAGTCCTAAATTTGAGTAGTGCCAGTCCTCTGTTATTCTGAGTCTTTTTGCCTTTTCCTATAAACTTTAGAATCAGTTTTTTTTGTTTGTTGTTTTTGTTTGAGACAGAGTCTCACTTTGTCACCCTGGGTAGAGTGCCATGGCGTCATAGCTCACAGCAATCTCAAACTCTTGGCCTTAAGTGATTCTCTTTCCTCAGCCTCCCAAGTAGCTGGGACAATAGGCGCCCACCACAATGCCTGGCTATTTTCTGTTGCAGTTGTCATTATTGTTTAGCAGGCCCTCGGCAGGGCTCGAACCTGCCAGCTTCAGTGTATGTGGTTGACGCCATAACCACTGTGCACAGGCGCTGAGCCCAAATCAGTTTTTTTATAATCATGAAATAACTTGCTAGGAGTTTGATTGAATGCATTGAATCTCTAGTCAAGTTTGGGGGACTTGACTCTTTTTGGTTTTGATTTTTGTTTTCTTTTGGTTTTGGTATTTGATTTTTTACTCCTAGGTTCAAGTGAGCCTCCTACCTGGGTCTTCCTTCTAAGTAGCTAGAGCTACAGATGCCCACCACCACCTCTAGCTCTTTTTTTAGAGATGGGAGTCTCACTGTGTTTCCCAGGCTGATCTTGAATTCCGGGCCTCAAATGATCCTCCTGCCTCGGCCTCCCAAAATGCTGGGATTACAGGCATGAGCCATTGCACCTGGCCAGAATTGACATATTAATAATATTAAGTCTTCCCATCCATGAACATGGACTATCTCTTCATTTGTTTCTTAATTACTTCCATTTGTTTCTTTGATTTCTTTCACTGGAGTTTTATAGTTTTCTTCATATGGATCCTATACGTATATTGTTAGATTTATGTCTAAATATTTAATTTTTTGGTGTTTATGTGAATGGTATTGTGTTTTTCATTTCAAATTCCAAGTGTTCATTGCTGGCATATAGGGAGGCAATTGACTTTTGTATATTATGTTTATTTTATATTAACTTTATATCTGGTGACTATATTGTAATTACTTAGATCCAATTCCAGGAATTATTCTTTGGGATTTTCTTTTCTTTTCTTTTCTTTTCTTTTTTTTTCGAGATAGATTCTCAAGATGTTGCCCTGGGTAGAGTGTCATGGCATCATAGCTCACAGCAACCTCCAACTCAGGCTCAAGCAATCCACCTGCCTCAGCCTCCCAGAGTGCTAGGCACCTGGACTCTTTGGGATTTTCTACATAGACAATAGCATCTACAAACAAAGACAGTTTTATTTCTTCTTTGCCATTTTGTATGCCTTTTATTTCCCTTATTTTCTAATTGCATCAGCTAAGACATCCAGTACAATGTTCAATAGGAGTAGTGAGGGGGAACATCTTTGCCTCGTTCCTAATCTTAGAAAGAAAACATCACGGTTTCTCACTATAAAGTATGATGTTAGTTGTAGGTTTTTTTGGTATATTTTCTTTGTTGAGTTAAAGAATCTGTTCTTAATCTGCTGAGAGTTTTTGTCATGAATGGGTAGTAGATTTTATCCCATGCTTTTTCTGTCTTTATTCATACAGTCATATGATTTTTCTCTAGCCTGTTAATATAATGGATTATGTTAATTCATTTTCTTTTTGCTTGTTTGAGAAAGAGTCTCACACTTTTGCCCAGGCTAAAATACCATGGCCTCAGCCTAATTCACAGCAACCTCAAACACCTGGGTTCAAGTGATCCTCCTGCCTCAGCCTCTGGAGTAGCTGGGACTATACGTGACCACCGCAACACCTGGCTAATTTTTTATTTTTAGTAGAGATGGAATCTCCCTCTTGCTCAAGCTGGTCTCGAACTCCTAAGCTCAAGTGATCCTTCTGCCTTGGCCTCCCCGAGTACTAGGATTACAGGCATGAGTAACTGGGACTATAAGCAAGCACCTCTGTGCCCAGCATGAACCATGAAAGCATTTTATTTTTTTTTTTTCATGGAGACACGAGTCTTTATCACCCTCGGTAGAGTGCTGTGGTGTCACAGCTCACAGCAACCTCCAACTCCTGGGCTTAGGTGATACTCTTGCCTCAGCCTCCCAAGTAGCTGGGAGTACAGACGCCCGCCACAACACCTGGCTATTTTTTTGTTATTGCAGTTTGGCCAGGGCCAGGCTCGAACCCACCACCCTCGGTATATGGGGCCAGCACCTACCCACTGAGCCACAGGTGCCGCCCCATCAAAGCATTTTAAAACACAAGTACTCACAAAACACGATTGTAAGAGGGACTTTACCTAACAAATGCAATCAGTGTAACCAGGTTTCTTGTACCCTCAATGAATCCCCAACAATAAAAAATAAATTAATTAATTAATAAAATAAAAAACAAGTACTCAGCTTGGCGCCTATAGCACAGTGGTTACGGCACCGACCACATACACCCAGGCTGGTGGGTTTGAACCTGGCCCGGGCCAGCTAAACAATGACAACAACAACAAAAAAAATAGCCGGGTATTGTGGCGGGCACCTATAGTCCCAGATACTTGGGAGGCTGCAGCAAAAGAATCGCTTAAGCCAAAGAGTTTGAGGCTGCTGTGAGCTGTGATGCCATAGCACTCTACCCCGGGTAACATATGAGACTCAAAAAATAAAAATAAAAATAAAACAAGTATTCATCCCCCATCCTTTCTGATCCAAAAGAATTGTCCCAGGGGTATCCAACCTGTGGCCACATGCAGATTATTTGAGTACTGTTTTGCTTATTCATGGTGTCAGATATTGAGAAAAGGGTACATGGACCTTTTTTTGCTCATCACCTTTTGTTAGTGCTTGCTAGTTAATGTGTGGCCCAGGACAACTTTTATTCTTCTAATGTGCCCCAGAAAAGAAGAAAGGGAGATACCATAAAAGAAATGGGAGACATTTTTCTGTTCAGACTCACTGAGTCCTCAGACTAAAACCAGGGGGGAAAGAAAGCAACACTTGTTTGGGGATAAATTGAGGCTTTGGTTTTGGTTTTCTCTCTTTTTTGCAAAAAAAAAAAAATGTTTTATGCTTGGCGCCTATGGCTCAAGCAGCTAAGGCGCCAGCCACATACACCTGAGCTGGCGGGTTTGCATCCAGCCTGGGCCCACCAAACAACAATGATGGCTGCAACCAAAAAATAGCTCGGTGTTGTGGCAGGCGCCTGTAGTCCCAGCTACTTGGGAGGCGGAGGCAGGAGAATCACTTGAGCCCAGGAGTTGGAGGTTGCTGTGAGCTGTGATGCCATATCACTCTACTCAGGGCAACAGCTTGAGGTCTGTCTCAAAAAAAAAAAAAAAAAGTTCAAGTGTGATCTTTCTGTTTTGTTTTTATTTTTAGTTAAGATCAAGGAATATTAGAAAATATAATTCAATTATATCTGTCCATGTCTATCGAGAGGAAAGTAGAGACTTGGAAGAAAGGAAGGCAAAGTGAGGGGGAAAAAGGAGAAAATGGGGGAGCAAGTCAAAGAAACAAAGAGAAAACTCAGGCCCCCTAAACATCTCAGCCCCTACCCATTGCTATGTGTGCCTATGCCCCCAAGGGGGTGACGGCTGGTTCAGGACAGGAGATCTTGGACATTAGGAAGGTTTGTGGCTCTCCAAAGGGTCACATTGCTCAACCAGATATACAGTATATCTGCAGTACTAAAATTTCAGGGGGAGGGGGAAAAGTATAAAAAGTCCCTTAAGAGGAGCGATAAAAGGGGGCAGGGTTGACAAGCACTGGCACAAAGGATCAAACTCCAAAACAGCATTCAAGGTCTTCTACACTCCGCTTTCAATTGACCTTTTCAACCTTTACTACTGTCATTTCTACACTGGGGGAAAGGTTGGACAAGTTCTATTAAGATGTCTTCCAGCTCTAAGAGTCTTCTTGGTTTGAATCCTTTTCTCTAACCAGACTCATCTTGCTGCCTCCTAGACAAACTACACTCATTCCTCATGTGTGGCCTTGTTGTTATTGTTGTTGTTGTTTTGTTGAGACGGAGTCCCATCCTATGCCCTGAGCAGAGTGCAGTGGAGTCACAGCTCACTGCAACCTCAGACTTGGATGCCCACAGCCTCCAGGAGACTCTGGGATGACAGGCACTCACGCAGTGCCTGACTGGGCTTTTCATTTTTTTCATGCGTCAGGGTCTCACTCTTGCTCACACAGGTCTGGAACTCCGTCAGGGTCTCACTCTCGCTCAGACAGGTCTGGAACTCCAGAGCTCAAGCAATCTTCCCCCCTCGGCCTCCCACAGTGCTGGGATTACTGGCATGAGCCACGGCTTCCAGCATCATTCCTCATATGTAGAATGCCCTTTCCTCTTTGATTCTACTTTATTCAAAACACTCACGAGGATCACTTTCTTCCTTAAATTTAGCATCCCCCACTGAGAATTTTAGCACGTAATAACACTTTGTGATAATTTATATTTTTAAGCCTCCTTCCTTATATGTAAAATAAAGGGATTATATTAAGGGATCCATATAATCTCTTCCAGCATTAAATCTAAGTTTAATGTCTTATCTTTTCCATCTTCTGTAGCCTTTCCCCCTCCCTCCCCGTTACATAACAAACTCCTGTGCAAGCACTTCCTGTACTCTCTTTGAAGGCCCCCACAGTGCTATGTGTTGAACAGCTGTAATAATTAACTGAAGTAATTAAAATGAGTCTGCTTTCAAAGATAAACTTTTGGTTACACGCGTTTGCTGTTTAAAATATTTTGAACTTTGACAACATTTGTCTTCTATCCATTTATTTCCATTTATTCATATCATCATATTTCCTATCCTCCAGCCCTGGTCCAAGGTAAGCTGTTTAAATATTATAACATTGCAGGATATAAAGCATGTGTTGAATTAATATTTTGCAACTGGTAAACCCATAAATATTAAAATTAAATAAATGTCATCCTCTTTGTCTCATTGTCACAGAAATAAAGCCCTGACATGGCAACAGAGTTATATCTTCTGACTTACTCAGTGGAAACAGAAGTTGTAACAGCATCCCCCCGATTTGCTGCTGGAAAAGCCTCACACTACCTTTCTTTTTCATCTTGTACACTTGTAGTACTTAGATGTCACATTTCACATAACTGTATCTACCAAAAGAGTCACTATTGAATAAAATTATGTACTTTGTACTACTGCAAGAGTATTTTCCAACACTGGTCGATTATTAACAATAAACAAACAATTGGTTTCCATTTGCCTGGTCCAGCAATCATTTTGGCATGAGTGTGGTGTTAGTATCATTATGCTTTGAATTGCAGATGCCTTTTTCTTCATGCATTGTAGATGCTTCTATCTGAAGCAATTAAAAAAAATCAACAGACTTACTTAGTCCAGATTTAGTAAAATTTTCTGGTCATATGTGAAAGTATTAGTTTACTGAAGTAAAAGAAAATCTCTGAAAATATAAACTGTCAAGAATACAATTTCTTAAAACATTTATCCTCTATGAACTTATGAGCAAGCCTATCAAAGGTATTATTTGGGAATAAAGACTAATATTTATGTACCTTTCTAATCAATGATTAATAAAATCTCTTGTAAGAGCCTGAGTGTAGGCACTAGACATTTTGATCTTAACTTATGCTTTCTTACTAGCTACAAGCTAGACTGTCCTTAAATTCTTACTATTAGGTGTGTACTTATTACCTGTGTGTAAACCTGGTCAGAATATCCAGAAGAGAAGATGTTTGAATGTTACTTAAGCTATCCTTTTTCTGCTAAATTGCTTCAAATGCAGATTATGGGATTTTTTTTTTTTTTTTTTTTTTTTTTTTGCAGTTTTTGGCCAGGGCTGGGTTTGAACTTGCCACCTCCGGTACATGGGGCCAAGTGCCCTACTGCTTTGAGCCACAGGCACCGCCCTATTCCCTTTATATTATACACTTTTTTTTTATTACACAAGGTTTTTTGTTTACTTCAGATCTTGAAAAATAAAACATTACAGTTTCATTTACAGCTTCTTTATACTTCTCCGCTATTACCATTTTCCTTCCTCGCCCATCCCAAGACTTAGTTACTCCATCCATGTAAACATGAAAGAGGTAAAGTCTCCATATTTTTTAAGGCTGCATAATATTCCACGGTGTACATACACCACAATTTATTTCACGTTTACATGGATGGAGCTGGAACATATTCTTCTTAACAAAGTATCTCAAGAATGGAAGAAAAAGTATCCAATGTACTCAGCCCTACTATGAAACCAATT
>CAUYRH010006031.1:0-23789 GCA_963574655.1 Perodicticus potto
CAGATGTCTTTGTTGTAGTGTGATTTTTGGTCTTCTGGGTATATACCTAGTAAAGGAATTATAGGGTCGAATGGAAGGTCTATTTTTAGATCTCGAAGTACTCTCCAAACATCCTTCCAAAAGGAACGTATTAGTGTGCATGCCCACCAGCAGTGTAGAAGTGTTCCCTTTTCTCCACATCCACGCCAACATCTCTGGTTTTGGGATTTTGTTATGTGGGTTAATCTTACTGGGGTTGGGTGATATCTCAAAGTAGTTTTGATTTGCATTTCTCTGATGATTGAGGATGGTGAGCATTTTTTCATGTGTCTGTAGGCCGTGCGCCTGTCTGCTTTAGAGAAGTCTCTCTTCAAGTCCTTTGCCGACTCTGAGATGGGATCACTTGTTCTTTTCTTGCTAATACGTTGGAGTTCTCTGTGGATTCTGGTCATTAAACCTTTGTCAGAGGCATAACTTGCAAATATTTTCTCCCATTCTGAGGGCTGTCTGCTTGCTATACTTACTATGTTCTTGGCTGTGCAAAAGCTTTTTAGTTTGATCAGGTCCCAGTAGTGTATTTTTGATGCTGCTTCAATTGCCTGGGGAGTCCTCCTCATAAAATATTCGCCAAGGCCAATTGCTTCAAGAGTTTTCCCTGTACTTTCTTCTATTTTTATAGAAACTATTTTTATAGTTTCATGTCTTAAGTTTAAATCTTTAATCCAGTGAGAGTCTATCTTAGTTAATAGTGAAAGGTGTGGGTTCAGTTTCAGTCTTCTACAGGTCGCCAGCCAGTTCACCCAGCACCATTTGTTAAATAGGGAGTCTTTTCCCCACTGAATGTTTTTAATTGGCTTATTGAAGATCAAATAACAGTAAGTAGCTGGATTCATCTCTTGGTTCTCTATTCTGTTCCATACATCTACCTCTCTGTTTTTGTGCCAGTACCATACTGTTTTGATCACTATCGATTTATAGCACAGTCTCAGGTCTGGTAGCGTGATTCCTCCAGCTTTGTTTTTATTTCTAAGTAATGTGTTGGCTATTCAAGGCTTTTTCTGAAACTTACTAAATGCAGACTACAAATGTCTTCACACAATAACTAAGAAAATGCCATGAAAGCTATGTTAAACTGTTTGATGAAAATATTTCAGATTGTATATGAAACCAGCACATTGTACCCCTTGATTGCACTAAGGTACACAGCTATGATTTAATAAAAAATAAATAGATAAATAAAAATAGAAAATAAAAACCAACGATCCTTAAATAAATAAATAAAAACATATGAAAACATAGAAAAACAGAGAAATTCTGCATATGATTATCTTTTGGTTTAGAATAGGTTTTTGTAAAATGTACTCATTATTTTCCTCTTGACTATACCTCAAAAGTATTATTGGAACCTGAAAAAGAGTTGAAAATATTTAGTCATAAAAATAAGTAGAAAACTATTGTCATTTTATTTTAGGTTTGTGGAATCTTCTTAATGGTTCCTAAAATCAGAGCTACCTCAATTTCTCTGAGAGGGATTATATTTATTGCAACATAAGAGAATTTAGAAATTTTAGGCAATTCAGAAATAGAAGCCAATAGTATATTTTCAAGAGCTCTTCATAATCAACTAAATACCTGGATCACATGAGTCCAACCACAGCTTTTTCTTCTTTGCCCGAGGGTGCACATCTTCAGCTATCTAGGGGGCCCTGAGAACTAGCCGGAAGCTGCCACCCCTCACTGGGAGTAGGGGTTGATCCATTTGCAAGATTATGAGCCACTTTAAAGAATGCAGGACAGGACACAAATTTTAGTAAGAAGAGAAAATCTTAGAAGACACTATGTCTTTTCTTTATTCAAATTTTTTTGACCAGGTAAAACTTAGTTATAATTTATTTTCTTATTTGAGAAAAAAACAGGGCATGATTCTCCTTCAGCTACAGAAATGAAAAAGAAGAAACTAACAGGGTTCCCACAAAAAGAAAAAAAAAAGAGAGGTGGAGGCTTAAAGCAATGAATGTATAAAATTCACCCTTCCCAAGTACACTTATGGAAACAGCACCAAAGCCCATGACTAGTTAAAAATAACATATTTTTTTAACACTCATATATACCTTTATGAAACAAAAATTATTTTGTGGATATTTTTTAATATCATGTTAACATTAGTGGCTATTCTCCGAAATACCTAAAAAGAAGAATGTAGACATTATTCTTCTATGATTTCAAATTTATAAATTTGAAAAAATCATGAATATTAATATTCTTACTATGCAAAGCTAAAATATCCAAAGGTATTTTACTACACATTTATAGTAGAAAAATATGCTAAGCACCAATATTCCATTTTCTTCCTCACAGATAGGTCATTTTGATACTTTTTTTTTTTTTTTTACATAAGGAAATAAATCAAATCACAGGAAATAGAGAATATGGAAGTATTATGCTGACCTAAAGAATGTCAGAGAATGAACTATGTCGTCATTAATTGATTTTCCTTTTTTATAGCATTAAATTAACGTAATTTTCCAAGTAGCTCCTAAAACAGAATAGTCATCATCCAGGTTAAAGTGGTGATGAGGCTGTTTAAATTTCACATAGTAATATAAACTTTATGAATCATTTAAGGGATGTAAATAATTATTCTTCAATCATATTAGAACACATAAGAAACCTTTTTAGCCAAACTATTTTTATGTACTTAAAAGTTGCTTTAAAAGATGATTTGCATTGTAACTTACTAAAAAAACCTTATGACTCGTTTCACTTTAGATAAATTGACAATATCCTTTCTGATACTCAGTGGTTCCAGTATGAAGGACTACACAAAAAATGTTTTCAACAGTAAATGTCTGTGTAACTGTGTATTTTCTTTAAGGTAATATTATGATTTTTTTTTCTTCCAAATGATGTACATCATCAACCCTTCACAGTTGACAGTTTGTTCATTTGTGGTCAAAGCATCTGGTGCTTAAAAGATGCGAAGCAAATAAGGTAAAAATACAAAAGAACAAATTATTTTGCTGTGTCATCCAACAGACAATGTTTTGTGTAACTCCACTTTGTGAAAAAACATCCTGAAATCTGACATTTTCTTTTTGTTTGCTGACTTTGAAAACTCTAGAGGAAAATTCCTTGATTATCCAAAATAAAGCTGTTCTGGAAATCCAACTGTTTTCGGAGAACCCAAGTATTTCAGTGTTCTCCTCTCTCAAGGTAACTGTGGGTGAGGCTGGTCCCACTTATAGAGGTCCTTTGAGGGCTCAGGCCTAAAGAAAATTAGATTTTACACATCCAAAGACAAATGCAACTTGCAAAGGGAACTATATAGAATGTAGAGGTCAAAAAGCTAATAGATGCAGAGGAATCTTCACAACTGAGGGAGAAAAGAATCAGATAGTGAAGTAAGTATAAAGAACTAGGAATTTCAAGAAGAAACAGTGCTTCTTGTGAGTAGCCGGTGCAAGTTGAGAGCAACAGGAATGAATGACAATTCTTCGAGTTTGATCTAACAGTAAACAGAGGCACGTGCTCTAGTTTTGATTTGTGTGGCTGAATGTGTTTAAATTTGAGTAATGCAAAGTTTCTTGTTTGAGATTTTTGGAAATGTGTGTTTGTTTCTTTCAAAAGGGAATATAGTCTCCTTTTACAGAACCAGTTAGCCAATTTCCAAACATGCAACACCTTTTAAAAAATTAAGTTTTTCTGGATTGACGATGGAAACATCTGAAATAATAGCCTTGAACTAATCTTTTCTTTTCTTTTTTTTTTTTTTTTAGTGAGCCTGATGCCAGATGGTGACTATATTTTAGCATGAATTAAAGTCTGAATGTTCCAATGCCTGTCCTATTTTCAAGGCTCTCCATTATAGCAATGTTTAGCACCTCTGCAGGCTTTCAGACCCTAAGGAAATGTGAGACCCATAATACTGTTATTTTCCAAACTGTAGCAATCCCTAGTATGGTCTAGCGCATGGCCACACATAGATAGAACTTCATCCTATACATAGCTAGAGACTGTCCCCAGGCAGAGCGCAGTAAAGTTTCTCGTTAATGTTCTCTGAAATTTAAAATAATTTTTAAAAGTCTGTATATTTTATGAAGTTTGGCATAATAGATACTATATGATATATAGTAAAGGTGTGTATTAAGTTTGTAATTCAGGGGCATAAGGATACTATCTTGTAAATATTGCATTTGGAAAATAGGGATAGCCTTTTTTTTCTTTTCTTTTGTTTTTCTTTTTTTTTGAGAGAAGAGAGTTTCACTATGTTGCCCTCAGTGTGTCACAGCTCAGAGAAACCTCCACCTCTTGGACTTAAGTGAGTCTCTTGTCCCAGCCTCCCATAGAGAGCCCATAGATATTTTATAATCATCATTCTTTTTGACCAGTTTGCGTATCCTTTAGAAGTTATTATCCAATACACAGATGTAGTCAATCGGTTTGTTGGTGATTAATATTTACTGAACTTCTCATGTATAGTAATACGTGTTAACTTTGAATGAAATGGCAAAATGCATCCTCTGCCTGCAAGAGCCCAAATGCCCTTGTTTTAAATAGTCAGATAAAACAGTTTGATATATCTAACACTAAGAACTAGAAGCAAAGTGTAGAAAGGGTATGTAAAGGTGGGAGACTGTAACAGTGCATCTTCATAGAGAGGCTATTTTCTTAGCTGAGTTGAAAGCGTAAGTAGAATGCACTTAAACTAAAAAATTTAAAAAAAAAAACAAAAGATAAAGAAAACTAAGAAGGACTCCTGTTTGAGTGGCAAAGATAAATGTACGTACAGAGAGGTCTGAACCTTCAACTATATGGGAAGAATTAGCGACTCTACAACCCCCAAATGTAAGTGTATGAGTAAGAATGGGTGGAAAGTGGGATAAAAAGAAGCAAAATAAGAAAGTAGAACAATAAGTAGAGACCACATCAGGTTTATTTCATCCTGCATTTCTTCAAAAAAGACAATTACTTTAGTCAAGAAAGACAAAGTAAAAAACTGTTAGTACTCAATCATGGCTTCTGTGTATAGGTTAACAGGAATATCATGACTTTCATTGATGGTGCCCTAACTCCTTTCAGCCTCTGCGATCTACCACGCATCAAGACTCTAAGCCTCTAACTAGACGTATGTCTAGATAATCAGGGATTATTTTTATTCATGTGCAATACTACAAAGTAAAGGATAAAAGAAAGAATAGAAATGAACTTGGGGGATTTGAAAAAAAAAGGCTTTTAGTATCATATCCCTAAAAATACAAAGTATTTTATATTTCTTTCAGGGTTCCATAAAATGAAAATCATTAGCAACAATGCTGCAGAAAAAGAAAACAAAAACTGATTTGAAAGTGTGTCATTCTCTTTTTCTGAGTTAGAATTACTCTTTACAGAATGATAACCAGGAGGTAGTATTGGGTGGAGAACCAGGATGATTCTCGCTTGGGAATTATTGAAGAGTAAGGAGTTGGCATCATTTGTTTAGTTAGTAAACAAACGAATAAAAGGAAATGAAGGAGAGCTCCAATAGGCACTAAGTCATATTTGTGTCATTTTGTGTGTAGGCAACTACAGAAAGGAAGTGGTAGCCAAAGATACTAGAAAGGAATTAGAAAACACAGTAGGAGGTGGGATGAGGTGCTGGGCTTCAGTTTTCAGCTTAGAGAAACGAACGGGATACCCTGAGTTGATGCTGGTTGTTACATGGGACAGAAATGTTAGAGGCCAGTTCTTGCCATGAGGGACCATGGAGACAGTGGGGATATACATATTTATTAAATCATGTCCTCCATAAGCAGGAATACTGCTTTATTTATAATTTTTACTTTTTTTCACGTAATATCTGGCATGCGTATTTATATGTGGAAATTGAATGTATTTATCTTCGTTCATTCTTTACGTGGCTTTTGTTTCTATCTTAGACATTGTTATTGTTATTAAATTTTAAGCCTTTTAAATTCTGTGAAGGCAAAAAGTGGAAACCTAATTAACACGTGTATATGTAAAAATAAAATAATAATAATAATAAAAGAAATTGAATATATGTTAACTAATTGGCTTAGGAGTAAGGCAATGCATCTTAAGCTTAGTTATATAACTAGAGAATTTTCCATCAAACATAAATGATAATTTCTAAAAAGATCTAAACAACTTCAAATAGAGGAAAACAGGAAAAAAATAGGCCCCAGCTTATGCGAATAATTATTTTCACTATGGAACTTGCATCACATTGAGTGAGTTATTTGCCCTGATATGTGGCATGTTATAGTCTACAGAAGTCATTTTACATTCAATCACAGATATATTCGTCTGCCAAATATAATGCATCATAGATGTTTGTTTTCATTTAAGAATCTTGGTCTTGAACTACAATGAGTGGTCATTTAGGAATATTTTATAATGGGGCATACAAGATAGAAAATTGCCTGAGTACATATTAAAGCTGGGGAAAAATATAAACTATTTTTATTTTCCAGTGTTGTGGCTGACAACATCTCATGGCTGACAGGTCAATCCTAATAAAACTATATATCTGACAATCCAGATGGAAGCCAGAGGATAGAGATCAATCTTTACCTAGAAAAGCTGATGGAATATGTCATAAAATGATGACGCGATAATATTGTGACCTTGTATATGATAAGCAAATGACCCTTAAAGTTTAGTAACCTGAATTACTTAAATTATTTTAAACTCATGAATCAGTTCCCAGGTATTAAGTGCATTCTTCTGTATTTTGGATGAAATTATTAGAAAATAATTAAATGTACCAGGATTAAAAGCCCAGGAAATATATACATGGTGCTGTAATGACATGAAAAGTAGAAATAGATTATTTGTAGCATATCCATTGTGTATACTATACAGAGTTATAATAGAATCTCAGGGAATTTTTGCAGTACTTTAAAATTTCTTAAATAATTAAGAAATTAAGTGGTGGCATTTTATGAAATTATAGTTAAAATTATTTTCTACTGCAATTATAACAAAAAAAAATGTTTTTTCCCTTGTTTTAAATTTCCTAGAATGGGACAATACAACTTCCCATAAAAAGGGTAGATGAATTAATTTTTCCTTGATTACCATAGAAAATATCTAGTACCTTTCCATATCAATGTTAAATTTTTGTTTACGCTTGTCTCTGTCAGATGTTACTAAAATATTGATGGTTATGATCAAGTTCTCATTTCTTGCCATCTGCGAGAATTATAGATATAGTCTGGTTTGGGGGAAGCTTTTTTCTCTTGAAAAAAATTAAGCACGCCTATATAAAATCTATCTAGGGAAGTAAAAGTCAAGTGAATTTTATTTTAATTATTTGTGAATACAAAATGCTTGTTATGTTTTAAACATTAATTAGAAAAGCTAGCAAAATCATTGTTTAAACTTTTTATATGCATGCTTCTTTATCTGCCTTTTTCCCCTTAAGAAATAAAAACATGAGTAAAGAAGCTCAGATTTCAATATAGTATTCTTACATTCACAGAACTTTTTATTACTGTCTTTTAGATTAATTTATAATATGAAGATAAAATAAATTTTAAATTTCAGAATGGGTTTTCTATTCCAATGATTGCATGGTAACTTACATTGGACTAACCCTGCTTCAGATAATAATTATACATTCTTGGAGAAAGTATGGAATTAAAATAAAAACAAAAATTATTTGAAATCATCAGTGCGGCTAACAACAGGCAAAATCTGGAAGGGCTGAGGAGTAAATGACTCTTTTCTCACATGTTAGGGAAACATTAGCAATACCTATAGCAAGTAATAAATATTCATTCACTTACACTAAAAGTAACCAGTCAGACCTTTTAAATGCTCCAATTTTTAGTTCCCAATAGTAAATGAAATATTATTTGAAAGCATGATATTCAGTCAGTGCTCAAGAAGTACTAACTTCCATTTATTACATAGAAAAATTTTGAAATATTTTCATAATGACAAAAGGGGACAAAATAGTAGGCATTTTGCTGACTCCTAGTTAGGTGAAAGAATTCACTGATTTTTTTATTTTTTAGTTATGAAAAAGTTGTGTAGGCATTTTGCTGACTCCTAGTTAGGTGAAAGAATTCACTGATTTTTTCATTTTTTTTACAGAATGTAAAAATGACAGGAAATTATGTGCAGGGAGGCATTAATTTCAAAAGATATAGTGTAAGAAGCAACACTTAGCAAAATATGAGAATCTGATAAAACATATTTTTACTTTCCTTGAGAAATTGTAGACTATCATGGTGGAATTACTATTAATATATGGGTTTGCTTATTTCCCAATAGGATAAACTATTTGACCTAAGACAAGGAAATTACATATAATTTCCTGTAAATAGCTGTATTGACATCTTATGTTTCAGAAGAGCCCAAGGTGAAAACATACCATGATTTTATTAACAAAAAATTTTAAGTACATATGATTTAAAATTCATTTTGAGTATTTCAGGTGATGTATAGCTGTGTCACTCTTGACCAAAGACATTTAAAGACTCTGAAAGCTCAATATCTCATGCTAAAATTTAAAAAGATCTCATGGGAAAAATGAATTTATAGTAATAGCGATTATATCAGGAAGGAATAGAGGTGCATATCTAAGCAAACGAGGGAAATATGACTAGCTTAGAATATCTAAGGCAATAAAACATTGTCTTAGGAAATCTCTAGCTAATTACATGCTAAGGTTAATGAGGTAAATTTACAAAAGAGGTATTACATTTCATTATTTAATATTAATAACTATAAAAGAAATAGTAGATCTTTTGCTTCTGATTGGGAACCATGAAACCAGATAATCAAAAGAAGGCAAAAAATATTGCTTTTACTTTTAAATTCTGACATGATCATCTTTGAAAATAGAATTTGAAACCTATATCCACCACTAACATCTGACTTAATACCAACCAGCTGTTTAAATGTATTTGCTAAGTAGATATTTTCACATTAAATAACTATTTGCACAAAATTTAAAACTTAAATAAAAGGGCCAAAGAACCATTTGTTTCCATGCAGTGTTAAATTTTATGTTTTTCTTTCATATTCCTGCAACGCTGGTTTTACCAAATCTTTAAACTCATTTCCTGAGTGGCTGCCATAAGGTGGAGAAAATGCAAAACTATCAACTGGTCTAATTTTACAGTTATCAAGTAAAACATAAGTGGTCATCCTGCATTCCTTACAGTGCTAATCATCCCACATCTCTTAGTATGTGTGCTTTGTGTTTTTTTTCCATTTATTGAAAAGACTATTATTAAAAGACTATCCCTTCTTATTATCTCAACTTTCCAGTTTTCCATGCATCTTTCTCACTCTGAATTCATGGCCTTTATTCCGATAGACTTGAGCAAATAGAAACTTTCAGAAGATAAGGGCCTCCGTATCTCGCTATCATATTTCTGTATTTGCCTGTATCTCCTCCTTCTCACCAGTTACAAAGATAGCATATGCTTTTTGTATTTCATATCAATGTTTTTACGTGTATTCTTGGCCCTATTCTCACTTATATATTCCAGAATTGGCCTCCCACATATCTAATCTCGGTTTTCAATTTTCATTCTTTAGTATTACATTTTGTGACATGATGCTATGTTTTAGATGTTTATTCCCTCAAAACCTCATGCTGTTGTATATGAAAGCAGCACATTGTACCCTATGATTGCATTAATGTACACAGCTATGATTTAATTAAAAAAAAAAAAAAAAAACCTCATGTTGTATTCGATCACTAATGCTGGAGTTGGGGCCTAATAGGAGGTGTGGGGGTCACGATGCTGGATCCCTTATGAAAAGATTAATGCTCACCCCTCGGGGAGTGAGTAAGTTCTTGGTCTATTAGTTCGCCAAAAGGCTGATTGTTAAAAAAGAGTCTTCCATCCCTCCCCGCCCCCTTGTTTCCTCTCTCATCATCTAATCTCTGAACACATTTGTTCCTCTCCACATTCTGCCTTGAGTAAAAGCATCTGAGGCCCTCACAAAATAAACTTTTTTTTAAAGTAAATCATCCACCCTCATGTATTCCTTTATATCAACACAATGGACTAAGGCACAAGTGAGGTTAAAAAAAAAAAAAAGAAATTTCCTATCTCACATTCCAGAGAACCTTCTGGGCATTTATCAAATGACAATCTTTGCTTCTTCCAGCAGAAGAATAGATGGGCTTCATAAGCAATTGTGAGGTGGGCAGAGTTCCACAAAGTTTAGGACAATTCAGTTATTCAATAGATAATTGCATAAGTTTCAATAGTGTAGGGGGGAAACCTTGATATCTTACTTTATAAAAAGGTACATGTTCATGTTGGCTATAGTGAACTACTTCTATGAGAGGATACAGCTGCCTCACATTTTAGTATAACAACTTCAAGAGCAAAGATTGTAATTTTATAATATCACTGACATTCTTCTCAATTACAAAATGTAAGTGAGACTAAGACACTGTAAGTAGTCCACAATCCTTCAAAAACTACTTTGAAGAACTAGTTGGTTGAACCAGGGCATGTTGTTGCACTTGACTATGCATAGCTCTGTCTTTATCATTTCTTGGAAAAAGACATGGAGATGAGTGGTCGCCATTTTGAATTATTCAAAGAACCTCATTAGCCAAAATATTTAAAATTAAATTTCAGGTATTTAATAATGTTAAGCATTATTATTTTGAAGAAAACATAAAGATACATGGATTGACAATATTTTATTGCCACTTAGGTTACTGTACTTAAAATTGATTGTCATAAGAAATAATTGAATGTATTAATTATCATGAAAACTAGAAATCTCCTCCCCACCTTATTTTTGTCTAAAACAATACTAGGAACACATTATCATTGGCATAACTCTCACTAGTATAAGCCCCACATTCTTAACATGATACTTTTCTAATTTCTACCGAATACATTCTTTCTCCTTTAAAATACATTTCTTTGAAGGTTTTCAGTAGAATTTCCCCATTTTTCCACTGAACATTCCTTTTAATTTCTCCCATTCATCCTTGTCACCACATCCTGGAAACTTGCTGTCAGGTCACCAATGTGCACCATATTTCCTATTTATGTCCCTTAGTCAACCTTCCACTAGCTCTAACATAGTTTGTAACTCATTTATTCAGAAAACACTCATTGCTTTCCATGTCATTCTCCTCTAGTATCCTACAAGGCTCAATGGCTAATCATTCTGTGAACCTTTGTTCTTCTTCCTACTCCACACTTTAAACTATCAAACCTCTGTTTTCAGTTTTCATCAGTTTTCACATTTTTCTGGTAGGCAGGTTAATTTATCAATCCCAAGATTTCCTGCCTTTAAATTTGAATCTTAAATTCTGGTGTTCTTCTACTCACAAAACACTCAGATGTATCTTATACATTATAGTTAATATAGCTTCAACTTACACCGTCTCTAAGATTAAGACAATGTAAATAGTTCCTGATCCTTTAAACATTTTATACTTCCAATCATATAAACTTGCTACTTATCCCTTCAAAAGGGACCATTTATTAAAACACCACTGCCTTTATCCCACTAACGGTCTTCAACATCTTTGTTATAAACTTTTCAGTAGCCACTAACTGGTCTTGTAATTTTCAGTGTTGTCCCCAAACTATTGATGACCTGGGTGACAGACAGAGTAAACTTTGTAGTCTAATTCAGATTATAGATATTACTCAACATGAAACTCATTACCATTATTCCTATTACTCAGAATGCGGTATCAACTCTTTTTCTAATCCTGTTTGATTTTTTTCCCGTCCTTAGTCATCTTCTAGAATTTACCCTCATTATTTATGTTGAACCACACCATCCTTCTTAAATTTTCACCAATGGGCTATGCTTATTTATGTTATTTTATCTTTTCCTCTTTCTGCTGAAAACACTTGACTCAAAACAACTCTCAATAGTTTCTTTTTTTTCCTTTTGATAATTCAAGTATCTGCTTAATAGCCATCTCCAGAGGGGCCGTCCCTATCCACCCTAATTTCCTACCCAGTCATCTCTGGCTTCTCGGATGACTTATTTTCTTCACAGTGTGATCACCATCACGAAGTACATTTTCTTATTTTTGATTCAGGTTCTTTTTGTTCATGTAAAAGTGCCTTGAGTTTTCTGTCATTTATATCATCTCCCTTTGTTCTTCCTCTTTCAACTATTTTCTAACTCCGATCAAAGCTCTGCAAGATATTTATACCTGAGGTTCTTGATATAAAAGAAGAAAAAGAAAAAAAATGAAAACGTAACTGAACGTTTTCTCAGCAATTTGGCATATAAGGAGCTTCTCCTTCTTTTTATCAAAGTTTGATTTTTTAAGTATTCTGAATATAAAAAAGAACATATAAATGCATATACCTATTTGTGTGACAATGCTAAGTGTATCATCGGTAATCTTCACTAAAGAATGAAATGTTATTAAATATCATCAAAGTGTGTATATATGGAAAATAATCATCTTCTCAATACAACACCTTACTTATAAAACTTTAATAGAATATACTTGTTACATTTGATATTTTATGTATGCAATATTGCCACATTCTAAGATATCATAAAATAAACCAACTTGTACACATAAATGTTAATCATTTTTTCTCTTGTTTTTGTCAGCTATGTGGCTTTTAGAATATTATCAAAAACATTTTATTTTAACAATGATTCCAAAGCAAATCAAATGGACTTATTTTATCTAGATAGGCCTTCTATTCATTCTTAGGGTATTAAACAAATGTCACCAGTAGAATAATAACAAGGGTTTATTTTTACATTCAGCAAATGTCAAACTTAATTTTCAATATGTCTAAGTACTAAAAATCTCACTTACTGTTTATACACATTTTTCTATCACCTAAGCATCATAAGGACTTAAAATATCAATGAATGAATGCAGAAAATGTCTCATCTTGATTGATTCTCACCCTATCTTGATTGATAGTTAAATCTCTATCAATCTCTATATGTTACTCTCTAATAATCTCTTACTACTACTAAATGTTAACCACTTATTTTCTGGTTATAATGTTAAAATAATAACACAAATTTGAACTTTTTTTATATGTCATGAGTTCTTATAATATCTTTACATTATCTATTTGTATCCTCACAACACCACTAGGTTATAAAGACTACCATTACAGGCATTTAACAAACAAGGAATTACAAAAGCCGAGAGGTTAAATAAATTTCCTCAACTTAAGCTAGTTAAAATGGTAGAATAAGGATTCAGACCAATACAATAGATTCAGAAGGGTCCAATTAATGACCAAAACTCTTTATTTTTTATTTATTTATTTTTTTTGTAGAGACAGAGTCTCACTTTATTGCCCTTGGTAGAGTGCCGAAGCGTCACAAAGCTCACAGCAACCTCCAACTCCTGGGCTTAGGCGATTCTCTTGCCTCAGCCTCACCCGCCACAACGCCCAGCTATTTTTCTGTTTTGCAGTTCAGCCAAGGCTGGGTTTGAACCCACTACCTTTGGTATATGGGACCAGCGCCCTACTCGATGAGCCACAGGTGCCTCCCTATGACCAAAACTCTTTAATACCTCTTTTAGATGACTGTTATCAGAACGGGAAATTTTATTGTGACTTACCTATTTTAGTAAAGCAATCAGATAAAATATAGGAAAGTATATAAAGGGTGTAAACACAGTTGGGAAGCTGGGTCTATACTTGGACATATATGGAATGTTAAACTTAGCTAAGAAAAAATGTGCTTTTTAAGCATATAAGATACTTTATGAGGGGCAGCACCTGTGGCTCAAAGGAGTAGGGCGTCGGCCCTATATGCTGGAGGTGGTGGGTTCAAACCCAACCCCGTCCAAAAACAAAAACTGCAAAAAACAACAACAAAAAAAAAACTTTATGAAAATTAGACATGTACTAGACTATAAAGCAAGTCTCCACACATTTCAAATAATAGGCATACTACAGACAATCTATTTGTCAATATCATTAGAAAGATGTTAAAGGTTAATAACAAAAAATAAAATGTTCCTTTAAAAAAATTGAAATTCTTCCCTTTCCAATCTCTCCCATTCCCTCCAAAATCCTTGACATTCCAGAATTTGTCTTTATATACATGTAGAAATAAAGAAGTCATAAATTGGATGGTTTAAGAAGTAAGGTAAAGTGGTCTGTCAGTTTCTTGGTGATGTAGGTGCTCTGCTAATATTTTTTCTTACAAGGTTCTAGTGTTGGGTCTGCTATTTTATATTGTTATGACTATTTGAGATAACTGGCATAAGCTGTTGTAATGTGGACCTGAGGTGGAGACGGTGAGGGATGAACGTGCATGCTTGTAGGTCATTATTGGGTTGTGGCAGAATAGTGAGGAAATCATTGTAACAACTTTGGAGAGTAAGTTCCAAGTTTCTTCCTTCTTCTCAAGAACCAATAGCTTTATGAAAAATGTAGCATCCTAAAAATATAAGATAGTTTTCGTCAGCATCTGAAACACGTGGTACCGTTATCAAAATTTTACTTCTATTTTAAGTTCTTTTTCATCAGAAGGTTACCTACAAGGCCAGTGTCAGAAACCACATCTAGATAGGTATTCTAGATTGAGGATTGTGCTTACATGAAATATTGCTGGACAAAAAACTAAATCCCTTCATCTTCACGAACATCCTGTAAAATTCTCTTGATCTTTGTGAAAATATACATCCTATTCTAAGGAGCTCATGCAAACTGGCATTTTTAGCCAATAAATTATAGCACCACAGAACAACCTTCCAAATACTGTAGCTTGGATTGTCTTGAAAAATAAGATAAAAGTTCAAAAACTCTAGACACCTAAAAAGAAATTTACACTTTGTGGCATCTTTAACTAGCTATCTGGGATGTCTAAAATTAGCCAAGTGAAGAGAACAAGTTCGCTGAGAACTGAATAACTGCAAAAAAGATAAGCTCAGAACAAGTGGTGTGCAATCAAAAATAAAATTTCTTTTAAAAAATAAATTATAAAGTAATATCTACAATAGCACTATAAAATGAAACATATAGAGATAAACCAACCAAAAATATTTCGTTTCCTACCGTTAAGGTTCAAAGCATTGATCAGAGATAAAAGAAAATGGAAATAAATTCCTGTACTATAAAATTCATATTGTAAATATACCCCATCTAACCAAAGTGACCTTTACAACCAATATGATTCTCATAATATCCTTGGCAGACTTTATTGAAGAAAATAAGAGAAGAAATAAAAAATGTATATGAAAATGCAAAAATCTTGACTGAGGGAAATAATTTAAAAAATTGATAGATGTCTTATAATTCTCTGATTTCAATAAGAAAAAGGGAAACAATCACATTTTGAAAATATTATATAATAACAGGCAAGATATTTGAGCAAATAAACGAAATACACCTTCAACCATGAAAAACATGTTCAATGACATTTGTAATTAAGGTTTTTTTCAGACTCAAATTATGTATTCAATATGCATATGATGCTTACAGTTGCGTGTGAAGAGCAACAGAAACTCCCACCCATTGCTGGTGGAAGTGTGAAATAGCATAGACTTTTTGCAGGGCTAATTTGCCATTTCTTACAACGTTAACATCTAGCCAATAGACCAACAAGTCCACCACTAGGTGATCAAAAAGGAGAAATGAAACCCTTGAGAAAAAATTTGTGTAACAGCCTTGTTCACAATAGCTAACCACCAGAAACATATCACATATCCTTCAACAACAACAAATATTTTGGCATATTTCACCTGGTGAAATATCAAGAGTTCCTATATACTTTATACAAAAAGTAACATTCCGTCAAAACTATAATAAGAGGTTAGATTAGCATGCATCTATTTGCTCTGAGAAGGAGTAGATGGAAGAAAACTGACTACGAAGGAGCACAAATTTTCCAAGGTGAAGGTGATATTCTATCTGTATTTCGTTTTATGTGATATTGCATAATGTATAGACAATAGTCAAAACTCATCAAACTAACTTACAACCTATGCATTGATAGAACAGTATGTAGGGCTCTGGATGGGAGACAGTCCCTACATTTCTTCACACCTACAGATTCTTTTAATAAACTGCAATGCAAATGTAATAAGGAGAAAAAAGTATCTGACAAAACTAAGTATGTAGATGTGGTGAAAGAATTTACGCTGCTCTACAAACTTACAAACATGGTGGCCGTACCTGGCTCAGGTGATCAATGCTCACTCAGAGATTTAAACTAGGGAAACCATGCAAGTGAATAACAGCAGACCTGACCCAGGCTATTTAGAGCACTGCTACTGACAGGAGCAGAAACTGAGAAGAAATATATTACATGTCTATCAGTTGAACTATTGATGAATGAAGTGTGAAATATTCAGAAAATGGAGCTTTTATTGTGGTAAAAACCAATGAATTACACTAAAACATGGATATGTCATATATTTAACATTGCATTAAATATAATTTGCTCTAATTTTGAAATCTAAGCAAAGTTTAAAAATGACTTAAATTAGACGTTATATTGCATAAGATACATATATGTGTGATAAATGTATACAATAAAGTGGAAGCTAATAACAAACAGCAAATTCAATATTGTGGTTGCCTTTTGGATTAGAAGAGTTAAATGGAGTACAACACACAATTAAATAGCAGGGATTTGATAATGTAATTCTTAAATTGAGTTGTTTCATGACTATTCAGTTTATTGTTATGCTTCATAACATATTATATATATTATATATATCCCTTTGTATGTATAGTGTATGATGTAAATATTATGAATGTGAAATTAATTTGTAATAGATAATTTTTTTATGATTTGGTTGACAATGGAGATAGTGAAAATATTTAATTGATTAGATATTGAGAGCAAATTTGTCTCTGACATAACGTACCTAAGAATCAGACAGTGAAAAGAAACTTGGCACACAGACATTTTGTTTGATAGGAATTCAGAAGAAAATTAAGACATTACTTTCTTTGCAAATTATATTGTTGGAATTCCTAGAATGTTTCATTTTTCCTGATGTTCAAATTCATTATAAGCAAAAATATGAATTCTATTTTTCTATCTGTTAAAGTTTTAAATCTTAGTGCTTTTTAAGGCTAAGTCTCATAAATAATGCTTTACTTAGAAATTATAACATAGGTTTGGTTATGTCCTGGAGAAAATAGGTCTTTCCAGAAAATACAATGAATAAGGAACACTTTCAGATAAACTTTCATTCATACCATTTATATTTTTTATTTTACTTTTTAATTGATCTATCCAAAAAAATAATCACTTTAACAATGGTCATTTTAAAATTTTTATTTTATCTTGCTTCTCATTTGTACAGCAATTTGTACCAACTCTAATAGAATTAGAGAAATAAAACTGAAGAAAAAAGTTTCCCTACCCATTGATGTTTCATTACCATGTTGTTGTTTTATTTTATTTATACAATAACATTTACTGGGTAAAAATTATGATCTTCAAATGTTTTTTCTGAACTTATGGCAAAAAACCTATATGAATCAGTTTGATGTAAGCACGTCAAATTGTATAAAAAAAAACACATTGTACCCCACATATGTATAAATGTATTCATGATCTATGTGTATAATACTTAATAAAAAAAGAAGTCGAGTTATGACAGAGATTTTGTTTTGTTTTGTTTTTGTTTTGCTTTGCTTTTAGTTTTATTTCAAGGCCAATGCATATAATACAAACTATGTGTTAAAGAATACTTTCAGACTAAAGAAGTTGAATATTGAAAAAATAAAATTACATCTAGATATTAAGAGGATAGTATTTCCCAGTCTTTATTAGTGGATGACCCCAAAAGATTTCTAAATGCATAGAACTAAAAAGAAGCCCAATATCTAAGGTCTTTCAAAAAAGATGGCAGTTTTCTCTGTGCCATTGCTGACAACAGTTTCCAAATCCTTTCAGCTCTAAAGCTTTAGAGATCAAAGACCTATCATAGGGAGCCCGACACATAAGTGTGATCTCTCTAAACATTATACTAATCCAAGCAAGACATATATAGTGCAATAATCGATGTTTTGATGTTCATTGTTCCGAGCAGGCATACATTCTTATGTAAGTCACATCACTGAGGAATTTAAGTATTCACATTGCTGTTAACATATTTAGATCATTATTTTTTAAAGATGAACGTGAAAGGATCGTTTTGAGCAGCTTATTTGTGAAATCACCTTCACATCTTTTTGTCTTTTGCTTTACCCACTTCTAAAAAATATAATCTATAATTATTCTATAACTTTTGCTGTTAGTATTACATGTGTTGAATTATATTTCATTATTTAACTTAATTTTACTATGATTTTATGCATGAAATTTGGTCAAACTCCATGTTTATTTGCCTTAGTGCCCAATTATAGTCCATTTTTACTATGGCTTTCCCAACCTTGAGTTATTACTCATTATTTAAATTTAATATTCATTTGTCTTTATCAGACCATATATAAATGTAGAGTTTTTTAGTTCTCACATTTATGAAAATATTTTTATTGCCTCCATCTAGCAAAATAAAACAAACTTTTGCTGGATGGTTAAACCCATGTGTCACAAACTTTAAACTTCTGTTAACATCTCTTCACTTACATAAATGTTGTAGAGCAACCAGAAATTTTCCGTTTGTTCATTTGAGGGAAACCATTTTTACTTGTGGTATTAGGATATTTTATCTAACTTTGTAGCAATGGATACGTGATATATTTCCAGGCCAGATAAATATCTCATTTGCTTTTTCTTGGAACATAGTAATAAATTGCTTCTTAAATAGGGCCCTTCATCATCTTAGAAATATTTGTTTTACAAATTTCAGGATTTCCTAAATTGTGATTACACTCAGTTCAATTTTCCAAAGTGCCTGTAATCCTTTTATTAGGTCTCTGCTCTCCTCCCCATATATCACTTCACCCATCTTTATATTCAGAAGTGTGTTCTACTTGGGTTTTGCACGAGTTTTTCTGCATACTTCTGATATCAATTTTGTGTATCAGTATTGATTTTATAACCTACAGTATGGTTTTAATTTTGCTATTGAATTTGTTTAGTTCACTTAAATGTGCTTTCTCTTACCTATTTCCAATTTTTCTTTATCTTGGCTCCCATCATTACTGCATCTTCTTCTTAAACGGTTAATTACATTTCTTGAAAATCACAGACCTTGGATATAATTAAAAGTGCCAAATCATCTTCTAAAATTATTATCCAACTGTTATAATGATTTCCAGAAACAAGAAGAGATTTTTGTATACTATTCTATCAATTGCCACATTTTTGTCTTCAAGTTGAGTCAGGCTCAAAGAAGGATAAGTCTTTCCTAATCCCATGTTTCAGTACAAACTTTATTAAGATGATGCATGACTTCACTATCTTCTAATGTGATGAGAGTTAAATGCTTATTTTAATTCACTGTGAATATACATGTGTGTTAAATGTAAAACTCTGGGCCTAGCATATAAATTTTAATGTTTTGGTGCTCTGATAAATTGTGATGGAAATAATATTTTTTTTACCCTAATGTGTTTCCATTTGAGCCTGTGTCAGATGGTAGACATAAATTTGTTTCTTTTCCATCTCTGCCTGAGCTTTTGCCTCACACGCAGTTCTGTATGTGAAGTGTATTTTATAGGATGCACTGTACAACCTTATTTTACTAATGGGTTGGCCAATAGTTACAGATGTAGAAAAAAAGGTTGGAGTATATTTAGTAGTGAAAAAAGAAGTAAGAAACATTGTTTCAAAGAGAAGTCATTTTAATATAAAATGAAAATGATTGCTTTGCACTTAATTCAAGATTTCCAATTTTGAAATGGGGAGCAACTTTTCCTAGTTGAAGAGTCTACTATCAGTCTGTGGGTTTAAAATTAATGTTGAAAATGAGATTACTTTTAAAGCATGTTGAACAGCTGGATACCTTTTTTTTGTTCCACTGGCATCTGTTGCAAGTCAACATTGGGTTTATTAGCAACCCTAGTTTCTAGTATCATTGCAGTTATTTTTTTCTCTCTTCCTAGACATCTAAATGGTGATTGGAATATATTGGAAGTTTTGGAGCACATACATTTTCCAGTAGGCATGTATGTAATTTTATAAATTTTGTTAATTTGGAAATAAACTAAATGTTTAAAACAAGTCTTCTTGTCTTTTATTGGCCTATACTCTAGGCTAGATAGAGCTAAATATGACCACACATTACTATAGAATTATTTTCTGAAACTAAAAATATTATCTACCTCTCTTTACATTTGTAGTGGCCTCTTCCACTGCAGGAATTTTATCTGTTCTTAATGCAGGATAATTGTTCCATTTGGTCAAACTAAAGAATCCTATGCTGACCTACACCTTGTATCTATGAGGAGGTACAGATTATATTTTACAAATTGTTTAGTTGTTTCCTTTTTATCATTTTCAACATTTTTTTGGAGAAGAAAAGCTAACAATTATTTTTATGTTATACTAATGTCATCCAACACATGCCTGATAGCAGATGTTTATAAAAAAATAAATGGCATAATTAATTAATTGATTAAACTCCTTGTCCCTGAACTTAAAACAGCATTTTACAAACAACAGTCTATATAGCACTTAATGGTACTAGAATTAAAAAAACATAATAATACAGAATATAATAGCTCTTAGGTAAGGGAAAATAATTTCTGGTCTCTTGAATTACTTTTATTCTTTATATATGACTGAATACAAGTTTTTGTTGCTTAGTAAGTTTGTTTCTGCAATATGATCCCACATTTCAAAATTCTCGAGTCGATGTTTGTACAATAGTCATTTAACCTTCTATTCAAATTTGAAATTTGTACCTGTTAAAATTCATTGGTTGTAATAAAGAAGTTCCATTTTATTACATTATACAAGCAAATAAACATCATATAAATACAATTTGAGTGGTTCTTGTTGCTCTATTTTCAGAATTAATCATTGCAAGGGTTTACTAAGTATAAATTTACTTCTCTGGGTTTTAAGTAGGAGAAATTCAGTAAAATAAAATGTTAAGTGCTGTGTTCCTTGTTAAGATTTTAATAACACTAAAACTTTTTATTGCATTGGACATTCTGAAATTTTAGTTCACTCTAAAGAAGTAGTTAAACGATCAGAAGAGATTTATCCACATTTGTATGTCTAACTTTGTGGTTGTACATTCTTCCTTAATTAACTTCTTTATCCTGAAATTAATTTTTCACATAAGTTACATAATGGATATTTTTATAACATATCTTCATTATCACACTGGAGATTTTTAACTTTAACAAATTTGAATATCTTAAAGAATTTTAAATGTTTGTTTTAAATATATTGCATATTATTAGCTATTTGATATATTTAAGTTATTGAATGTTAAAAGTTTAAAACTTGGATTTAAAATGTATTATTAAATTACATGACTACACCCAATTTATTTGACCAATCATTTGTTAATACATATATATATATAATCCCAAAGGCCAAGAGTGGAAGAATTTAAGTAATAAAATACATATGAAAGTACTACATTATAATCCATAGAATGAAATAAATATTTATGAGTTTATTCTAACTGAAATAAATGAGTGGTATAATTATTGAGCGAAAGTATGAGAAAATACATATTAGCACATTTTCTATTTATTTCCCCTAAGAATTTAATTAATTACAGAAAATTATGTATTTAGGATATGAAATTCTGAAGAATTCTCTCAATACCTCATTTTTATTACATCACAAATTATAAGAAATATCAATGTAATGTATTCCCTGATGCAATACATTAAAAATAACACCATTTTTGTCATATATTTGCTATGCAGGCATAAACTCATGTTAATTATTATAAATATCAGGTGAATTCAATGTGAGGGACATACTACAAAATATTAATAAGAAATACAACTTATTATAAATTTTTCAAAAGTGACAAAGTCATAAAATGCAAAAACTGACTGAAGAGTGACACAGATTAAAAGAGCTTAAGGGGAAATTAAAATGTAGTAGGGAAGGTTGATTTGGATTGCAGAATAAAAATAAAAGGTCATGTGAGAAACCCCAGTAAAATTTGTACAAAGGCTATGCAGTTTTCCTCCAGTATTCGTTTAGGAGAATCAGTTCCAGAAACCCTGGCAGTACCACAATCTGCACATCTTTGATCCCTCTTGTAAAATGATGTGGTATTTGTACATTACGTAAGCACATCCTACTATATACTTTAAATAATCTCTAGATCACTTAAGATGTCTAATGTAATGCAAATACTAGAGAAATAGTTGTTACATGTGTTAGTCTGTTTTCATTATTTTATCATTATATTAACTTTTTAATGATTCATTTTTTTCTAAATATTTTTCATCTGTGTTTGTTTGAATCATCAGATACTTAACCTGTGATGAAGAGGGTTGACTGTAATTTAGTATTATATTTATATATGTAAAATTAATTTTTATATACAAAACTTCTTTTATTTTGCAACCTTTTGTAAGGCTGAAGTTCAATTCAGATATATTTTTTCTGTGTATTATACAGGTTGTCCATCAGGTTCGTGTGTAATTTGAAATAGACAAGTTGTTTTATATATATATCTAAAACAAGTAAATTATATTTTATTTGTGTTATAGATTTATAATATGTACTATATATAATAACCCACAATGAATATCTACATATAATACCCAAAATATATCTATTTAAGGTGAAATTTAAATTAATATTAAATAAAATTTAAAATTCAAGTATTAAGTCACATGGGCTATATTTCAAGTGCTCAATAGCTTAACATGGCTAACAACTATTGTATTGGACAGCACAGATCATGTAACTTTTCTGTCATTTAAAAACATTCTATGGAGCAGAGTTGTTCTGAAACATAAGATCATGTCTATGACCTTGAATCCTCTAATAGTGAATTTAATTATTAAAGTATACTCATAAACTGTCATGAGTCTCTTTTAATTGTCTAATTCTGTAGCTGACTCTATAAGAAAAAAACAATGTTTGGGGTATAATTATCTTCCTACTATTTTAAAAACGGGCCACGTCTACTTCATTAAGTTTGTATTGTATGTGTGGTGTTTGACTACTGTAGATTAACTTTTAACTCAACTTGAAAAATAAATCATCCAAATCAAGTTGAACAAGAGGTAGTATACACTGAGAAATGTGTGTTTATGTGTGGGAGGAAGGATAAAGGAGAAGTCGCATGGTAACAAGATTGCTTAAATAATATAATTAACAAAGAAGGAAGTGGTAAAAAAAATGGTTCCATCAATCTTGTTTATTTCATTAGGTCTTGATCTCCCACATTTACCATTTTACATTAATTACCAATAAGAATTGGTAATTGTTTTTTAATTTATTTATATGCTGAATTAGACCATACAATTCACTCAATTGATTCAGGAAAAGCTTTTGATAATATCCAGCATCCCTTCATGATCAGAACACTTAAGAAAATTGGCACAGAAGGGACATTTCTTAAACTAATAGAGGCCATCTACAGCAAACCCACAGCCAATATTGTATTAAATGGAGTTAAACTGAAAGCATTTCCACTTAGATCAAGAACCAGGCAAGGTTGCCCATTGTCTCGATTGCTCTTCAACATTGTAATGGAAGTTTTAGCCATTGCAATTAGGGAAGAAAAGGTGATCAAGGGTATCCACATAGGATCAAAAGAGATTAAACTTTCACTCTTCACAGATGATGTGATTGTATATCTAGAAAACACCAGGGATTCTACTATGAAACTTTTAGAAATGATCAAGGAATATAGCAGTGTCTCAGGCTAAAAATCAACACTCATAAATGTGTAGCCTTTATATATACCAATAATAGTCAAGCTGAAAAAACAGTCAAGGACTCTATCCCTTTCACAGTAGTATCAA
>CAUYRH010006034.1:0-37488 GCA_963574655.1 Perodicticus potto
AAGATTGAGTAATATAGGTACTAGTTCCTCTTTAAAGGTTTGGTAGAATTCTGACGTGAAACCATCTGGTCCCAGACTTTTCTTTTTAGGGAGATTTTGTATAGATGATGCTATTTCAGAACTTGATATAGGCCTGTTCAACATTTCCACATCATTCTGGCTAAGTCTTGGAAGGTGGCGTGCTTCCAAGTATTGGTTGATTTCCTTTAGATTTTTGTATTTCTGAGAATAAATTTTCTTGTAATATTCATTAAAGATTTTTGGAATTTCTGAGGAGTCTGTTGCTATTTCATCTTTACCATTTCTGATTGATGAAATTAGAGCTTTTATTCTTTTTTTCCTGGTTAGGTTAGCCAAAGGCTTATCTATTTTATTGACCTTTTCAAAAAATCAAATTTTGATTTATTGATCTGTTGTATAATTCTTCTGTTTTCAATTTCATTTAATTCTGCTCTAATTTTGGTTACTTATTTTCTTCTGCTGGGTTTGGGATTGGAATGTTCTTCCTTTTCCAGTTGCTTGAAATGTCCCGTTAAGTTGTTAACTTAAACTGATAGAGGCCATTTACAGCAAACCCACAGCCAATATCATATTGAATGGAGATAAATTGAAATCATTTCCACTCAGATCGGGAACTAGGCAAGGTTGCCCATTGTCTCCACTGCTATTTAACATTGTAATGGAAGTTTAAGCCATTGCAATTAGGGAAGAAAAGGTGATCAAGAGTGTCCATATAGGGTCAGAAGAGATCAAACTTTCACTCTTCACAGATGATATGATTGTATACCTGAAAAACACCAGGGATTCTACTACAAACCTCTTAGAAGTGATCAAGCAATGCATCAGTGTCTCAGGTTACAAAATCAACACTCATAAATCTGTAGCCTTTATATATACCAACAATAGCCAAGCTGAAAAATAGTTAAAGACTCTATTCCATTCACAGTAGTGGCAAAGAAGATGAACTGTTTGGGAGTTTACTTAACAAAGGATGTGAAAGATCTCTATAAAGAGAACTAATAAACTTTAAGAAAAGAAATAGCTGAAAATGTTAACAAATGGAAAAACATACCATGCTCATGGCTGGGAAGAATCAATATTGTTAAAATGTCCATACTACCCAAAGCAATATACAATTTTAATGCAATCCCTATTAAAGCTCCATTGTCATACTTTAAAGATCTCGAAAAAATAATACATTGTTTTACATGGAATCAGAAAAAACCTTGAATAGCTAAGACATTACTCAGAAATAAAAACAGAGCAGGAGGAATTATGCTACCAGATCTCAGACTATACTATAAATTGATAGTGATCAAAACAGCATGGTACTGGCACAAAAACAGAGAGGTAGATGTATGGAATAGAATAGAGAACCAAGAGATGAACCCAGCTACCTCTTGTTATTTGATCTTTGACAAGCCAATTAAAAACATTCAGTGGGGAAAAGACTCCCTATTTAACAAATGGTGCTGGGTGAACTGGCTGGCGACCTATAGAAGATTGAAACTAGACCCACACCTTTCACCATAAACTAAGACAGACTTTTACCTGATTAAAGATTTAAACTTAAGACATGAAACTATAAAAGTACTAGAAGGAAGTGCAGGGAAAACTCCTGAAGGAATCTGCCTGGGTGAAGATCTTATGAGGAGGACTCCCCGGGCAATTGAGGCAGCATCAAAAATACACTACTGGGACCTGATCAAACTAAAAAGTTTCTGCACAGCCAAGAAAACCATAATTAAAGCAAGCAGACAGCCCTCAGAATGGGAGAAGATATTTGCAGGTTATGCCTCTGACAAAGGTTTAATAACCAGAATACACAGAGAACTCAAACGTAATTAGCTAGAAAAGAACAAATGATCCCATCTCAGGGTGGGCAAGGGACTTGAAGAGAAACTTTTCTGAAGAAGATAGACGCATGGCCTACAGACACATGAAAAAATGCTCATCATCTTTAATCATCAGAGAAACACAAATCAAAACTACTTTGAGATACCATCTAACTCCAGTAAGATTAGCCCACATCACAAAATCCCCAAACCAGAGATGTTGGTGCAGATATGGAGAAAATAGAACACTTCTACATTGCTGGTGGGAATGCAAACTAATATGATCTTTTTGGAAAGATGTTTGGAGAATACTTAGAGATCTAAAAATAGACTTGCCATTTGATCCGATAATTCCTCTACTAGGTATATATCCAGAAGATCAAAAATCACATTATAACAAAGATATTTGTACCAGAATGTTTATTGCAGCCCAATTCATAATTGCTAAGTCATTGAAGAAGCCCAAGTGCCCATCAACCCCACAAATGGATTAATAAATTGTGGTATTTGTACACCATGGAATATTATGCAGCCTTAAAGAAAGATGGAGACTTCACCTCTTTCATGTTTACATGGATGGAGCTGGGACATATTCTTCTAAGCAAAGTATCTCAAGAATGGAATAAAAAGTATCTAATATATTCAGCCCTTCCATGAAACTAATTTATAGTTTTCATATGAAGGCTATAACCCAATTATAGCACAAGAATATGGGGAAAGGGGCAGTAAAGGGGAGAGGAGGGGGGAGGATGGATGGAGGGAGGGTTATTGGTGGGACCACACCTACTGTGCATCTTAGAAGGGTATAGATGGAACTTACTAAATGCAGAATATAAAGGTGTTAGCACAATAACTAAGAAAATGCCATGAAGGCTGTGTTAAACAGTTTGACGAAAATATTTCAGATTGTGTATGAAACCAGCACATTGTACCCCATGATTGCATTAATGTACACAGATATGACTTAATAAAAAAAAAAATAGCCAGACATTGTGGCAGGCGCCTATCGTCCCAGCTACTTGGGAGGCTGAGGCAAGAGAATCATCTAAGCCCAGGAGTTGGAGGTTGCTGTGAGCTGTGATGCCACAGCATTCTACTGAGGGTGATAAACTGAGACTCTGTCTCAAAAAAAAAAAAATCCCTTGGTTTTGTTCCGCCAGCTGAAGTACTCTGCACCTCTCTTCTTGGCTAACAATCCTACCTATCTATTTGTCCTTAGTGGGAACTCGCTTCCTTTGTGAAGCCTTCAGTGACCTACCCAGGCAGTAATAGGTGGCCTCTTGTGGGCTCCTCTTATAACTGATTCTATTGCTTATTGCTGTATAATTCTGTTATAATTTCCTCTTCCTGTTCATTGCTTCTCCCTGAAATACTATGTTCCAAGTGTTTACAAACATATGTCATTTAATCCTTATAGTAATTCCTTGGATAAATAATGTTCCCATTTCAGAATGAGGACTTCAAGAAATAGTAATGTAAGATAAGTAGTTTAAATTCAATAACTTGTTAATGGTAATGTGGGACTGAACCCATGAGTCTGCATCCAAGCTCTTGGGTTTAAGCACTGTGCTGTTCGCCACAGCTGCAGAGTGTAGAGAGGGCCTGTATTGCTCATCACTGCATTCCCAGTGCTCTAGTACATGAGCTGGCTCGTAACAGGTGTTCAATAAATGGAGCTGAATAAAGAAATACAAGAAAGAAAAATGAAAAGCTGCCTGGCAAATGGTAGATCCATAGTAGAGACTAGCTTTTATTTCTATTTACAAATTTTATGCGCAACAAAGCAGAAATAAGGGAAGAAAATCAGAGAGTATCAGCTCATTTTTTAGACAGAATATAGGAAGCACATCAGAGAAGCACAGGGAACAGGACTAGTGCCTGAATTTGCTTTTGAAAGAGAAGGAAACTTTCTGTGGAGCTACATTTGCTGAGCTCAAGGACTTGTTCTTTTTTTTTAAATTCTAAAAACATTTTAATTATTGTGAGGACATAATAGCTGTGTGTATTAATACTTACAGGGTACATATGATGTTTGATACAGGCATACAATGTGAGTTAATCAAATCAGGGTAATTGAGGTATCCATCACCTGAGGCATTTATCATTTCTTTGTGTTAGAAATATTCCTAATCTACTCTTTTAGTTACTTTAAAGTTTACCTTACCTTACTGTGGATTATAGTCACTTTGTTGTGTTATTAAATATTGTTTGTTCTATCTATTTAACTACATTTTTGCACCTATTAACCACCTCCACTTTATCCTTCCTTCCCAGCCTCTAGTAATCTCTGTGTCCATGAGATCAATTGTTTTAAATATTTAGCTTCCACATATGAGTGAGAACATGTGAGATTTATCTTTCTGTGTTTGGATTATTTTACTTAACATAATTTTCTCCAGTTCCATTCACATTGTTGCAAATGGCAGGATTTTATTCTTTTATGTGACTATATAGCATTCCATTGAGTATATGTACTATAATTTCTCTATCTGTTCATCCATTGATGAATGTTTAGATTGATTCTAAAGCTTAGCTATTGTGAATATGGCTGTAATAAACATGGGAGTGCAGATATATTTTCAATATACTGATTTCTCCCCCTTAGGGTATATAACCAGCAGTGGGATTGCTGGGTCAGAGATTTCTGAGGCCTCTCCATACCAGTCCCTGTAGTGGTCGCACTAATTTACATTCCTACCAACAGAGTCCCTTTCTCCACATCCTTGTCAGCATTCATTATTGTCTGTCTTTTTAATAAAAGCTATTTTAACTGGAATGAGGTAATATCTCATTGTAGTTTTGATTTGCATTTCTCTGATGACAATGGTGTTGAGCATTTTTCATATGCCTGTTGGCCACTTATATGTCTTCTTTTGAGAAATGTCTTTTCAGATCCTTCACCTATCTTTTTAATCAGATTATTTTATTTTTTCCTATTGAGTTGTTGCAGTTCATTATAAATTATAGTTATTAATATCGTGCTAGATCAAGAGTTTGCAATTATTTTCTCCTCTTTGGGGGGGTTGTCTCTTCACTTTGTTGATTGTTTCCTTTACTGTGCAGAAGCTTTTTAGCTTGATGTGATCCCATTTGCCCAATTTTGTTCTGGTTGCCAGTGCTTTAGTGGCATTACTCAAGAAGTCCTTATCCAAACCAATGTCCTAAAGTATTGCCCCGATGTTTTCTTTTAGCTGTTTCATAAAAACTCCAACAGTTGTTTTATAAAGAACTCTAACAACTCAATAGGAAAAAATCATATATACCCTATAAGTATTCCAGATTTTGTATTTTAGTCTTTATTTTGATTTAATTTTTATATATGGTAAGATTTAAGAGTGTAGTTTTATTCTTCTGCATGTGGATATCCAGTTTCCCCAGCACCATTTATTGAAGAGACTGTCCTTTTTCCACTATATGTTCTTTGCACCTTTGTTGAAGATAAGTTCACTATAGATGTGTGGATATATTTCTGGGTCTCTATTCTGTTACACTGGCTTATGTGCTGTTTTCATGCTAATATCATGCTGTTTAGTTCATACAGTTTGTTTTTTGGTAGTTCAGCTTCATGCTGTACCTTAATAAACTGTTGCACCACAAAAAAACCTTCTGAGCTTTAGTACTATTTCCCAGGAGGCTATATTTCCTTCAAGATATCAGACTATTAAAAAAAAAAAAAAAAAAAAAAAGGGCTCGGAGCCTGTGGCTCAATGGACTAAGGCACCAGCCATGTACACCTGAGCTGGTGGGTTCGAATCCAGCCCAGGCTTGCCAAACAACAATGACGGCTGCAACCAAAAAATGGCTGGGCATTGTGGCGGGTGCCTGTAGTCCCAGCTACTTGGGAGGCGGAGGCAGGAGACTTGCTTGAGCCCAGGAATTGGAGGTTGCTGTAAGCTGTGATGCTGTGGCATTCTATCCAGGGTGACAGCTTGAGGCTTTGTCTCATAAAAAAAAAAAAGGTTCTCTCTTTAAACAGAAGAAAATTCCTGCTTATGAAAAAAGAAAAGTTTCTAGCAAGTTTAATACCAAATAGCATTTGGTTAATATATAAATAGCAATATACAAAGACTTTTTTGTTTAGAGGAATTTATGTGTCTGTGAGACAGGCTGGTAGTGTTTTGATATTTTTGAGTCCATATCATGGTTAAAGTATATTAGGGTGAATTTAAAAATTAATTAAAAGCTCACTCAGCATGGTGGCTTATCCCTGTAATCTCAAGCACTTTAGGAGGCTGAAGTGGGAGGATCACTTGAGGCCAGGAGTTTTTAGAATAGCCTGGGAAACAGCAAGTCCTCATCTTTTTTTAAAAAAAAAAAAGACTCATGGAAATAAAACATACGTATATCATAAAAAATAACAGTAAGCAGGACTTATACTGAAAACCTCTAGTCTTTTACATTCCCCTCCTCACTATGCAGAAGTAACCATTTTTACCTGTTTCTCCTTTTGGTTTTTCCAATGGACAAATATCACATCCACCAGAACAACTCCAGTTTTCAAGAAATTGATAACTTGATTGCTCGAGGACTTTTGCCAGATTTCTGATCTCCACTGAGTTTTGAATACCTTTGCTTAATTTGCAGAGCTTTCTATATTATGTTATGGGTCACACCTTTCCAAGGTTGAAGCCAAGACTCATTCTCCAGGCTCCCTTGCTGGAAGGAAACAGGCTCTGATTTGCATTCTGCTAACAAGCAATACCCACACTGGGCTATGAGTTAAAGGGAGCGGAGGAGGGAGTCCTGTATGGGGATTCCACTGTCTTTCGAGTGTGGTAGTAGTGCTTTGACTACTACTTGGAGCACTGCTTGTTTGAGGGTAACAGGGGCAGAGCTGAGTGTCCTGGGAGGGACTGTAGAGTCTGCACCAGCTGCTGAGGTGGTGATAGAGGGATTTCCCGAGAGCAGACTGTATGTAACCATTCACTACAGAGCAATCTAAGGAGCTGACACTCACTTTTCCTTCCTTTGGGTCTAATGTCATCACACCCTGTGCCTCCTTTCACAGTGTAATTGTGTTTGCCTTTGTGTGTAGTATTTCCATATGCCTCTAGAGGATTCTGTGAGGAACCCAGTATATAAGACACTCACTTTTCCTTCCTTTGGGTCTAATGTCACCACACCCTGTGCCTCCTTTCACAGTGTAATTGTGTTTGCCTTTGTGTGTAGTATTTCCATATGCCTCTAGAGGATTCTGTGAGGAACCCAGTATATATTTTCCTTTTAAACTAGTCATCCTAAGTTCTACTGTTTGTAAAAAACAAAAAACAAACTTTAACTGGTGCATTTGATTGAGATGAGGATTTATCTTATTTACACTCTTCCTTCTTTTCTCCTTCCCTTCCAATTTTTGATGACTATATCTTTATTTTTAATTTTTCCATTGGTTACTTTTATAAAATAAATATTAGTAATAGTCCTCTACTTCTTAGTCCCCAAACTTCATCCCCTGACTCAACACTTATAAGCTCTTAACTCCTGTTCCTTCCCCCATCATTCATCACTTCATATCTCATCTTCTGTCAGCTGTAGCTGACAGAGCTCTTACTCTGTCAAAGTTGATAAGATTTCTCCTCTATTCTATGATCATAATTAAATCTCCTGTTCTTTATCTCTCAGTGGATTCTAAAACTGGAAAACTAATAAGCGGCATTGACATTATTAAGACTATATAAATGTTGACTACAGCACCAAGTAAGGAGCTAATGATTACATTTCCTGCTCTGCAGGTCTTGGGCCATGACTCCAGAGTTACTTGAAAAAAAATGTTCCTAGCTTCAAGGTCACATGGATTTTCTGTTCTTACATTTTAACAGTCACTCAAAATCTAGTCATATTTCCATTCCTTTCATTTTTGGACCTTGATTTGTTTTTCAATGCTTATCAGGTGGTTCTAATTGGAGTTCTTTTTTCTTATTTTAAAATGAATCTTGGGTCTCCATCAGAACCTCATACGTATCTAGCCTTTCAGTAATGCTGACTACTGAATGGAATCCTTTTATCTCTTCATGGTCCCCCACAATAAGGTCCCTCCCAGAGTGTTCTAATCTGAACTTATTCTTGTCCAGACCTGCTGCACAGCCATCATCCTTGGCCTTCTCTTGATGTTCTAGATTAAAGGATAACCCTGATTCCTATGCCACAAGTTTGGCCTTCTCCTCAATTTTATTGGCGTATATACACAAGACTTTCTCAGATAAGAAGTATGGCATATAAACCAAATCTTTACCTGTTCTTATAAATATTCTTATTTTGTTCTCATGTGACAATGATAGCTTGACTGGGCACAGAATTTTAGGTTTGAAAGATTTTTTTCTCTTAGAACTTTGGACATATTGATTCATTATCTTCTGACTAATGTGACTAATATAAGTTGGATGGTTCTCTGCATTTTCCTTTGGCAGCTTATATGACTTTTTTTCTTTATCTTTGGTGTTCTTAAATTTCAAAAGGATGTGCTAACTGAGTAGTTATTTTCATTCATTCTGTTCAGTACTCTACAGACTCGTCGAATGTGAAGAAATGGCCTTTTATTTCTTTTTTAAACATTCTCCCATCCATTGTTTTTGTTCTCTTTTTCTAAAGTTTAGCTTAGCCATTTGGTGGATTTCTGCAATTCTCCTCTTAGTCCTTTATGAATCTTATCTTTCTTGTTCAAATTTACCATCTCTTTGGCATTTGCTTTAAGATCTAGGAGAGTATTTTGGTTTTATATGTCAGCTCTTCTTTTTAATTTCATATTATAGAGATTGCATTTTCAATTTATAAGAGGTCTTTTGTGTGCTTTAGGAGTTTTCTTTTCAATCATACCATTCTTGTTTTATGAATACACTATCTTCTCAAATCTCTTTAAAGTATTTAGTAACTATTCTTTAAAAAAATCTCTTCTAGTTTTCAAATTATTTCTTTTTCTTGTAGACTGTATGTTTTGGTCTTTTTTATTTCCTGCTGGTGGCTGTCTTTAAATATCTAGTAACCCCATCTGTATGTTCACATTGATGAATGGGTTCAGTTTCATAATAATAGCTGTCTAGTGTACGTTTCTTTTGAATTTGAGTTGATGATACACTTCTTGATAAGTACCTCCCCTAAGCGGGAAAGCAGACAAGAAGAACTGTGTGCAAATGTGCAGGGCTAGCTAGCTGACAGATTTTGCTCTAGGATGTTCACGTGGGGGAACCAGTCTTAAATTAGACATTCTGCTTCATCTCCTCCCACCAAATGCCAGAAAAAGGGGAGTTTTCCTCTTAGATCAGCACCCACACTAAAATACAAATTCGTTTCCAGCCAATTCATTCATTTGTTTTAAATTAGAGTCTTCTGCTATTTCCCCTCCCTCTTTAGGAGATAGAAACTTGGCACCCTCTACTCTACATGGGAGGGGAACCACTGACCTTACACCTAAAAGCATCCTGCAAAGTTGACTGGCAGCCATTGTCCTTGAAGTTCTCCTCATATGCACATTTGGACTTTGGTTCTCTCTATTCTGTTTCATCCATTAACATGTCTCCATCTGCTCCAAGAAATGTGTTGAAGTCTTTCATGTATGAAAGACCTTCCCTCCCAATATCTTCATTGCTATGTATTTATTTCTTTTTGGACACCAGCACTGTCATTTTAGTGGAATCTCTGGCAAGGGGGTGGCATACTCCTTCTACCATCTTGCACTAGACACTTGCCCACCTCCAGTGTGCTGTTTTTAAAATGGGCTTTTTTTTGTTGTTGAAAGTCTACTCATCTCTTATCTATATTCCTACTGCTTAACATGATATTTCTGGAGATAAGAATAGGCTCTAAAAGAAAGAAATAAGGAAAGTAAGAAAGAAGAAGAGAGAGAGACTTAAATGGAAATAAACAAAATAAATTTAGATAATAAGCAGTGCAAACTCTCCATTAAATATTGTTATAAGAAGTTAAAAACAACTTGCATTATTAATTCCTTGTAAAGACCCTGGTTTCACTATCTTACCATGTGCTACAGATATTAAATGAGCAGTTGCCAAGAGCAAGCTGGTCCTCTCTACATGGGTCACGGTGTTCTCTCCAGTGGGGTTCACAGCACGCAGGGAACACCTGCTTCTGAGTGTCTGTGGGAGAGCTCAAACACATCCATCCCGCTTGGGCTGTTGAGGGTATGTCAAGGATCTATTTAATTAAAGGACTGTGGAACACAGATACTGAAGTGTATGATCCAGTTTTTTAAAATGTACCTTATACTTCACGTATTTCCTTCCCAAGAACCTAATTCTGACCCTAAAACTCTCTTCCCATGAGGATAGCCAAAAACTTAAGCTCAGTTGCTCCTGTAGTTTTTTTTCTTATTAGGGCTCTAATAAATCATGGAGTCCAAAATGTGGAGAGAAGCCAGTTTACCCACATTGGAAATGCTGACATCTTGACTGTCCTTGAAGTCTAACAGATCTTTGCTATGGGTATTTGTCCAAAGAGGAAATTCAGGGCTTCAGTTACCATCTCCCTTTGAGGTCCCGCCACCTTTTGCAGGCCCCATATTGGAATGTGTATGGGTCTCCCCTTCTTGTGAAACCTATAGACCTTTCACTTCCATTTAAAATACTCTCACTGTTGAGACATTTGGATATAATCGCCTTAAATGGTTGAAGATGTGGGAAATACCAAAGCTAAACCAATAGACCAGGGGTCCTCAAACTACGGCCTGCAGGCCACATGCTGCGGTGTGAATTGTACTTGTTCCCGTTTTGTTTTTTACTTCAAAATAAGATATGTGCAGTGTCCATAGGAATGTGTTCATAGTTTTTTTTTTAAAAAGTATAGTCCAGCCCTCCAACAGTCTGAGGGAGAGTGAATTGGCCCCCTGTTTAAAAAGTTTGAGGACGCCTGCAATAGACTATTTCTACCTTCTTGCCTTTCTTGAGGCAATGAATCTAGAAGAGTCTTTCTGTTTGAAAAGGAAAGAAAATGGGAGGAAAGAAAATGTTGAAAGGAAACAAAAAAAAATAGTTAATGTTTCAAAAATGTTATCATGCCACAGCAGGTACATTCAGGTATAAAAGTGTACCCAGCAGGCTACATAGGGGTCACAAAATGGCATCCAGCCCAGAATGAGGTTCTTGGGTTAAGGGCAACTGGGGACAGAGGGAGGGACAGGGAAGGATATTCTGGAGAGAGTTACCACAGAATTTATGATAGAACTTCTTAAAGAATTTGTAGGGGGATGGGTGGGATCACACTTATGGTGCATCTTAGGAGGGTACAGGTGAAACTTACTAAATGCAGACTACATATGTTTTCATATAATAACCAAGAAAATCCCATGAAGATTATGTCAAAGAGTTGGATGAAAATATATCAGATTGTATATGACGCCAGCACATTGTACCCCATGATTGCACTAATGTACACAGCTATGATTTAATAAAAAAAAAAAAAAGAATTTGTAGGGGATGAAAACAGCCTCCATTTGTGATGGATCATCATTAACCAAGCCTCCCTTACAGAGCTTTGTCAAGGCCTTTTGTCCCACTTTGTTCCTGAGGGCTCCTCACCCCACCACACAGAGAAACAAGGTATTGGGGGTCTGCTGGGTCTTCTAAGAACTGGAAAGTCACCTGGGAGCTTTTCTGCCAGGCATATTGTTGGCCTTTGTCTGGGCAGACATGCTCCTCTGCCTGCTTGTATAGCTCAGTGTGGCCACTAGCCTCATCTACATGGCTTTGTTTTGGCTCTTGCTAGGAACGGACCCAAACTCTCAATGTGCTAAACTCAGTTTCCTATGAGAGAATATTATTGCGTAAGATAGAATGGTGTCTACCATCATCCACAGGTGTTCCCACAGGCTATGTGAATGGGAGATAATAGTCTCCCTGTGTCAAAATTTTTGTAACCTTTATAGGGAACAGGACAAAATCCTCCTTTTCTGTCCATGGGTACAAAAATTAGTACCTTGTGGATTTGAACTGTAGCATTTACACCAGGGTTACAGAGCAGCCTCAGGTTTCTACAGTTGATTTCTAGTAGTATTCCAAGGAATTTGACACTCTGGGAGAAGACCAGTGTGGTGACTTTTGGATCTGCCTATGACATCTATTCACTTCAAAGCCATAAAGATTCATTTTGCTCAAGGAAAAAGTATCAAAGAGGATTATGAACCTTTTTTTTTTTTTAATGAGACAGTATCTTAGCAACCTCAAACACTTGGGCTAAAGTGATCATTGTCTTAGCCTCCCAAGTAGGTGGGACTTACAGGTGCCTGCCACGATGTCTGGCTATTTTTAGAGACTGGGCTTCACTCTTGCTCAGGCTGGTCTCGAACTCCTGAGCTCAGGAAATCTGCCTGCCTTGGCCTCCTAGAGTGCTAGGGTTAGCCACTGTGCCTGGCTGGATTATGAACATTTAATCAAACAGATGCTCAACACATACACATGGGCCTGTTGGGCTGCATGACTGTATAAGTTCTTCTGCATATGGTGTGGGTCCTTTAGCACTCTCAGTACCAAAGAGAAACAAAGTATTGGGGGTCACTGGGTCCCCTAAGAACTGGAAAGTCACCTGGGAGCTTTCCTACCAGGCATATTTTTGGCCTTTGTCTGGGCAGACATGCTCCTCTGTCCGCTTATATAGCTCATTGTAGCCACTAGGCTCAAGTCTACATGGCTTTGTTTTGGCTCTCACTAGGAAAAGATCCAATCTCTTAGTGTGCCCAACTCAGTTTCCTGTGAGAGAATATCATTGCCGAAGATTGAATGGTGTCTGCCATCAACCATAACTCTGCTTCCTAGGAGACAAATCTATCGGTAAAACCACAGTGGTCTGGCCACATCCCTTAGTCAAACCTGCAGATGTGGGCAGATGCTTTTATAAAAGCATGAAAGCTGCAAGGCAATGATTAACCCCTTCAGCACCCTGTCCATCCACAGCCAGCTGTTGTGTGGATACTAAAGCTGTTGTATCTTGTCTCAGTGTCTCCTGCATTTGGTTTAGAAATTTTTAGTATTTTCTGTCTCTGATTCCAGGTGTGACATCATATTTACATCATGGGACATATAGAAGATTACCTATAGAATTATTTTAGAAAGTTTTGCATGGTTTTCAATAGCTTAAGGAAAATCATGATGCCATTGCTGCTAGTGTCAAATTAAAGAGTGGGCAGTAACACACAGGCCTAGGTCAAAAATAAAGCAAGGGTTATTATTCGTTATGAGTTCATTTAATTTCCACTTTAACTTCTCTCAAAGACAATAATCATTGAGTGATTTTATTACATAGCGGAAAAAGGCATTCTAGGGCCTCAGGGCTCATCAAAATGAATGGGTTTTATGGAAAGCCTAGTAGTTATTGAAGCCTATATGCTAAGACGTGTTGATAAACACAGGCTACCATTTTGTCTGTGCAATTTGAACTGCTTAGCATTTTTGCATTTCAGCACAAGATCTGTTCTTAGCCAGAAGGTACCAGATGGCACTGAGGCATCAGATTCATTCTATTCCAGAGCAATTCCATCCACAGAAGAAAGCCAGTAGTTAATTGACAAAGATACCCTTGCTGTTTTTATAGAAGTCAAGATGTCCTACTTCTATCACTAGAGCTGTCCTTTTAGAACTGGCTTGAGTCTCAAGCTCTCTTTGGAACTTTATTCTAGGTATGTCCTTGCCACTTAAATTCTATCTTCAGATATAGCTCTGCAGTATTTCCTCTTTCATATGGTTTCTTTTATTTCTCTACCTTTCAGAAATCCATCCTCCTCTCCCTCAAAGTTACATTAATATTCCTTGTTTGCACCAATATAAGGGTAACTATCATTGGCTATTAGAAATATCTTTAGAAAAAATGTATCTAGCTTCCCAAGCAGCTTATAAAATCTTTCTGGATTACAATTAAATATTTGTTTCTTTCTCTCCTGTTCAGGGTTTCCATGGTGGTTTTCCCTGTGGGTGTCTAATTAATATTTGTTGATGAAGAGATTGCCATCCTGAGGTTTGCTGCATCCAGATCAGAGAGTTCAGAAGAACAGTCCTATAGGGTATGATAAAATCAGGAACTAAACAGTAAGGAAAGTTCAGCCCAAACCAAGATATTGAAGGTATCTCAGAGTAGATTTTCCAAGAAAATTGTTTTAGTGACTCCATAATTCCCACAGAATGAGTCATAGAAGAAATGGTCAGGAAATTCTTTCTTACATCTCATTCCAAAGTTATAATAGCTTGCAAGTGTGGCCCAAGTCCAGTGATTTCCAATTGTCTGTCTGGGGATAGATTTGCTATAATAGAATCACTTATGAAATATCTGATTCCTATATCCACCTTTCTGAATCAGAGTATCACAACAGCATGTGGAAATTTAGTAAATGCCAGTGGTTACTCTGATAATATTTGGAAATCTATTGTTTTAGGGCAGTTGTTTACAAAATGAGGTCCCCAGACCCACCGCATCAGCAGACCCTGGAAGCTGGTTAGAAATGTTAGAAGGGTACAGGTGAACCTTACTAAATACAGAATACAAATGTCTTCATATAATAACTGAGAAAATGCCAGGAAGGCTATGTTAATCTGTTTGATGAAAATAGTTCAGATTGTATACGAAACCAGCACATTGTACTCCTTGATTGCACTATTGTACACAGCTATGATTTAATAATAAAGACAATAAAAAAAGAAAAAAATATATGTAAAAATATGTATATAAATCCAGAAATGTAGGTCCTGGGGCCCTAACCTACCACTCAAAAACTCAGGAGTATCTCATCAAGTGTTTTATGCTCCAGGTGATTCTGAAACATGTGACCATGTGAGAATCACTGTTTTAGTGACATCTTATGATTGTAACAATCAAATATTTCTAGGGCACCTCTTTGGGTAAAAATTGGTCTGATTATTTAAAAATTTGTGATATTGCCAACAGTTTGCCATTTGTTTATTTAATACACTTTTACTAAGAGGTTCCTGTGTTCCAGTTATTATGCTAGGTGCTGGAAATAAAGAGATAAATAAGACCTAATTTCTATCTCTAGATTCTAAAGGGATATGCACATATGAACAAATAATTGTGATTCAGTCTATTGAGTGCTATAAAATATATGAGTCAAAGATTAATTCTGTTATGAGGGATGTGGTCCAAGGATCTGAACACTGGGGATCATGCATAAAAATGAGATGGGTATTGAAATATCCAGTTAGGATCTTATGCTACTTAAGCTAGCATGAAGAATTAAACTTGGATCTTCTGGGCTTTCCAGTACTCCTCTCTACATGAAGGCTTGTGGATTACTACAAGAGGGTAATTGAGTCTGCAGAATGGATATTCACCTGGCGGAAGTATGACATACTTCACATGACCTCTCTTCATGTCAAGTTTTGAATGTAGCAAGAGCCCAGAAGAAGGAGGTCTTGTGAAAACAAGAGCTTTAGCCTTAACTCTGTCTACCAAGAAAGGGTGCTCACTGATGCTATATTCTTGACTTATGCCTTTCAGGAGAACTCAAATGATGCTCCCCATATTATTCCCTCCTAGGTATGAAGTATAAGTTCTTTCTCCTTATGAAAAACATGGAGGACTAGTAGTTAACTGTCCACCAAACAAATCCAGGGGTTTGCAGGAAGGTGAAGAGAAGGGATGAGCATTTCAGTGAAGAGAAACAGCACATGCAAAGGTCCTGAGGCCTAAAATAACTTGGGAAGTTTTTAGAAGGTCAACATAGTATTTGGTTGTTTATTTTTTTTAGTTTTTCCTTTCAGTTAGGGGGCAAAGAGACTAAATTTATTTTAAACATTAGAAATAGAATTTCATTCATTTATATAAGTAAAAAATATGTAAAAGATGTACATGACAAATAATAGGAGACTGATAAAGTAAATTATGCTACAGCCACATACTGAAAGATAATGCAATCCTATCTTCTTATATTTATTTTTTTAAATTTTATAAATTGTATATTTTACATTTATAAATCTTCTATTTATTTTTGTATTTTACATTATTAATCTATGTTCATAAATTATTACTTATATTTATATGTTATTTATTTTCTTATTGATGTAAGAACTCGAAAAACATGCAAAAGCATTCTCCCCTGTGTTAACAACGAGTACTTCTGAAATGTAAAGTGAAAAGCTTGAATTTGCTTGGCTTTGTGATTTTCTTTGTTGTCTCAGTTTTGGGCAGAGGGCATTCACTGCTTTTACAACTAGGAAAAAATAATGGTAGTTGTTACCTACGAGGCAGAGCTGCACACTTGCCCAATGAATGGACACAGATGATCTGTTCATTTTGATTATCTTCATTGTCAATCTCCATAATGACACAAACACAAGTGGCCATCACTATTAGCAGTGAAGAAAGTACAGCAATTATAACTTGAGGATGTTAATTTGCTGAATATGCAACCACTATTTTATCTGTTTTCTGTAAATATCGGTTTTTTAAATTACGGAAATAGATTCAACTTGAAAATTAAATTCTAAACAAAGTAGCTCTACAACTATTTCTAAACCTTTTATTGACTATTTGGGGATTGTTTAAAAATAGCATATTTTCTTCTTAAAGATTCTTTGGTGAGAAAGTGGTTTGGATGCCTTTTCCAACCTGCTGTTATGGGTCTGTTTACTTTTATATAGTTCATAAAAACCATATAAATGCTTCTTTTCCTTTTTGTTTTGCTGTATGAATCTTAAAAGAGAAATTTCCAATAGCAAATCTCAAATAAGTATTCCTCCCCTCATCTTTTCTTTGTTCACATTTTCTGAATTCATTTCATTTTTTCCCAGAAATTTGGCGGATGCTTGTAACTTTTCCCTGAATTCTGAAACGATAACTCTGCACTGATTCTCAACCACCATTAGTCTAACCTTATTCTGTCATGCACGGTTGTGCCCACCGAGGCAATGTTTTTGGGAGCTGACAGATAAACAAGGTATTATTAGCACTGTGGTTTATTGCTCTTGGTTTCCAATGTCACACATGGTTTCCAATCAGGATGGAAACGCCCAGCAGCTGGTGTCCAGCTGCCAATTCATCAATTTGGGAAGTGTCTGTTTCCGTCCAAGTTGTTGCATGCAGGGCTGAGGGTCTGATTCTGTGCCCACAGTGACTTCCTCCATGGTTTCTTTTCTAAACTCCCTCCACCCTGGTGATAAAAGAGCTGCCATTGTCATCATAGCCTCGGGCACATCACACACCCAGTAGGGCACTGCAGAAACCACAAGGTGGGTGGGATTTCCTCCAAGAGAGTGGCAGGAGAAGGATGGGCAGAGAGACCTGATTCCTCCTAGCAGTTTTGCGGCTGGGACTGGGGTGAACATGGACATGTCATTTCACCTGTCTCTTTGCCTCCACCACCTCCTCTGGAAATAGCATGCCTGTCCCTCTTGACACAGAGGTGGTGAGGCATGAGTAAATCCTATGGCCATGTGCTTAGACATGTGAGCAGGGCCACTCAAGTCCAGGTCTGAGAAAGGGAATGCACCTAAAATGGGCCAGACAGCCAGACTGAAGCAAGCTCCGAGGGTGATATCCTCCCTGGGAAGATTTGCTCTCTGGCCTGGTAGGAACTATGCTCTCTATTTCTGCTTCCTTCCTACCCCTTTCCAGCCCTCTTGGAGGCACAGTGGCTTCATTCTCAGTAGAACCTGTGACTCCCCTGGGCAGATGGCCCTTCCTCTCTGTGACCAGTAAAGATGGATGGACAGATGAACTTAGGCACCAATGGGCATGGTGTAATCCTAACAGGGCCTGCGTGAGGGCAGGTAAGAGTAAGATAAAGTCCCTGCAGTGAAGGGTGCCAGTCTAGTCTCCTGCTGGGTGTAATGACTCAGAGGGCCAGGTTTGACTGGCGGGTATGCTTGCTAGGTTTGACTAGTGGATGTGCTTGGCTTAGTCTGACTCTTCCGTATTCTGAGCTCCATACTCGTTCCACATGAAATGCACTTGCTGCAAAATTTAAAACAGGAAGTAGGAAGTGCTTGCTGGGTCTTCACTCTGGGACAAGACTACAATGTAAGTATAGTTGTTCCTCCTTGGTTTTATAGGGCAGGAGATTCATCTAGATCAGTGGTTCTCAACCTTCCTAATGCCAAGAACCAGTAATACAGTTTCTGTGGGTCATGACCCACATGCTGAGAACTGCTGACCTAGATAATCTGTTAGCCAAGTATATTTATGGAATGCCTGCTGTATAAACCATTGCAGAATTTTGATGTGTAATGGTTTCCTAGGACTGCTATAACAAATAAACACAAACTGATGGCTTCATATAACAGAAATTTAATTTTTCCCATTTGGGGAGGTGAGTCCCAAGATGAAGATGGCCTTGTACTCCCTCCAGTGACTCTGGGGAAAGATCCTTCACTGCCTTTCCCAGCTTCTGTAGGTCCTTGGGGTGGTCCTTGTCTTGTGGCAGCATAACTCCAATGTCTCCATCTTTATGTGGTCCTCTTTGTATCAAAATCTCCCTTTCCTGTCTCTTATGAGGACACCAGTTATTGGATTTAGAGTCCACTTTAAATCCACTGAGATTTTATCTTGAGACCCTTAATCAGTTCCATCATCAAAGAAAGATTCTACTTCTAAATAAGGTCCCATTCTGAGGTGCTGGGTGGACATGAATTTTGACAGGATACTATTTTAACACAAATCTAGCCCTGTTCTTGGGAATTATAGTATGTTTTATTTCCCCAAATAGTCCTTCCTTGTTCTTACTTTTCTTAGAAAGTTATGTGCAAAGCATCTCTCTCTCTCTTATGTTTTCATTCACTTTGGAATTAATTAAGAGCTCTCTTTACCTTCTCTGGGTTTACTATACTGCCTTATTTCATCATGGAATTTTCACTTTCTTGCTTGCAATTTGGCAGGATCTGTAAATCTAAATGTACCTTTTTCTTTTAATGAAATAACATTCAGTCTCCATGCTCATGTGCCTCCCCACCTCAGGACCTTCTCAGTGGCTTATTTTCATCCAAGGTCTGCAGATAGGGTCACTGTTTCATTTAATCGGAAAAGGAGAACCTTTTTCTCAAGTTCAAAATTGTTTGCATTTTGTGTCCTGTTGATTTTTATTTGTTTCTTTATTTATTTATGAGACAGAATCTCAAGGTGTTTCCCTGGGTAGAGTGCTGTGGTGTCATAGCTCACAGCAACTTCCAATTTGGGCTCACACGATCCTCTTGGTGCAGTTTTTCTATTTTTAGTAGAGGTAGGGTCTTGCTTTTGCTCAGGCTGGACTCAAACTTGTGAGCTCAAGTAATCCGTCTGCCTGGGCCTCCCAGGGTGCTGGGATTAGAGGTGTGAGCCACTGTGCCTGACTTGGGCCTGGCTTGATTCCTTGTATATTTCAGGGGCCTAGCCAGAAGAGGTGGTGGGGGTGCATTCCTCAGGTGGGGGGATTTCCTACAAATGTGCAAGCTGCCAACATTTCCCACATTCCCGTCCTCCCTTAAAACAGACATCAGATTTACCACTAGATCCAACCTCCAAACATGAAGATCATTAAGAGCTTTTCTCAAAGTCCTAAAGTAAAACTATTAAAAGAATGGCAATTTGTGAAATTTGGAGTACTTCTGCCCATCACCTCGGGCCAATTGGAAAGGTGATATATACTAGTGCTCTTCTCAGATAAATGACAAGCCTGATCCTACCTTTTAGTTATTTCTGTTAGAAAGATGAATAATGGGAGAAGAATGGTCATAATAGTGACTAAAATTTGCTGAGTGCTTTTGGTATGCTAATCAACAGCTTTAGGTAGGTTTTGTTAATCACTTCTCATAGCTGCCCTATGAGGTGGTCACAGATTCATGGATGGGGAACTGAGGCATAGTGAGGTTAAGTACCTTTGCATCTTAATGATTTCTTGTGATATTTATTTGCACAGTTTTTCTGTTTCCCTCATGTAGTCACTGTTCCCATGGGAAACTGGCTCCCTCAACTTCAGATCATTCAAAGAGGCTTTATTTATAAAAGGACCATTTACTAAGAGAGAGGAGAGGCACCACAGGAAAGGTGCAGATACTCAGGATTAGTAACATCAGAGCTCTTACCATGTCTTGGCCTTGATGACAAGATTAGACACGATTACTGGAACATGGGAGGGAAGTGATGGATAGACCAGAACACCTGGAGAAGAGTCAGGGGGAAAGCCAGCCTGAGGTGACCTTGAAAGAATATAGATACCCTGACCTCACATTCCTTTCACATAAGGTATCAAAGACTTTCAGGAGGTGGCTCTCGATAGGGTGACCAACTCATTCCTGTTTGCTCAGGACCTTCTCAGCTTTATCAGTGATAGATTTGTGCCCCAAGAGCCCCCTTTGTCTCAGGCCGACTGGAATGGTTGTTTACACCCCCCCTAGGGGTCTGAGCCATGAGTAGTTGCTACCTTGGGTTCCAGTACAGAGGCAGAGTGCTTGTAGAAGCCTGCCTCTGCCCACCTGTCTACTCCACCACTCACTCAGCTCAGCAAGCATTTACTGAGCACCTGCTATGTGCCAGGTACTACTGATGGAGGCCCTACCTCACAGAGAGTGAGGGAGACAGATAATAAAATGGAAATGTATAAATATGTGATGCAGTTTCAGGCAGTGAGCCACAAAGAAGAAGAAAATAGGGTTCCAGTTTCCTGATAGAGAATGAAGGCTGTGACTGTGTGGGCATGTCTGCTGTGGTCAGCTGGTCACGATCATCCCACAATGTCTCAGTGAGGGGCCCAGTTATTTGTATCTTCCAGCTATCAAATGATCCATATGCCAGTGTGGGTATAGGCTGGAGCTCCCCTGAGGGCCTCAGGGCTGGTGGTGGATGGTGGGGTGGGCGGAATAGATGACTTGGAAAGCTGAGACCAGAGGAGATGAACTTTCATCTCTATTTTACTTAAGAAGGTTCTAGATCTTTCTCTCCAGAGTTCATGATAGTGAAAGAAACAAGCTGACTTCATTTTGTTAAAATTAACTCATTTTGTTTCACAGCCTTTCACTAATTCTACCTTGTCCCACAGCCTTCAATTTGCAGCTACACATCAAAGGTTAATTTATGGGTGCATACCAAAGGGTCAATTTGCAGCCGCATACCAAAGGTGATAGGCAACCTGCTTTCTCCCCCACCCCAGGCTTGAGTATGTCTGCCCCAAGCGATAACAGGCGCCTAACCTTGGCCATCCTGGTAGTAAATACTTCCCTAGGCTAATTAGCCCAGAAAAGACATTGTCCAGTCCCTAAAACCCCTATCAGCTCTCCCCAGCAGTTCACCCAATACCCCCTCCCTTTGTTCCTTTCTGTACCCTTAAAACTCCTCTCCCCTCTGTGGGCGAGTCTTCTCTGCTTTCCTGCTGTGTCAGGGACAGGAAGCCCTAGCTAGCTATTAAACTACCTCTTGCTTTTGCATCAGACTTGGTCTTTGGGTGATTTATGGGGGGGACCCCAGTGACTTGGGCATAACATTAGTTCCTGGGTTCTGTCCTATCTGCATAAAACTAGATTCTGGAGATCTAAAAGTATTTTCAGAAGTCCTTCCATGTGTAACCAGGGTGCCAGAACCAGGAGCAAGAGCCAACACTCATGTGGGTTAAAATTGTCCTTTGTTACCAAGATTCAGAATCCCAGGAGAATGGAGAGATCATTCTCAAAGCCTGCCTGACTTTGAGAGAGCCTCACAGAGTCCTTATACTCCCCTGTAAAGTTACCATTTTTAGGTATCCATCATCCAGCCCTCTGAGCTCCAGCTGAAAGACTCAGCATTTGTTACTTTCCCAAGTCCTACATCTGGGTTTCTTTTTCTTTTTTCTACTCCCACTCCAGGTCATGATGGCCTTCACAACCCCTCAGGGGAGGACTGAGGACATGACTGACTTATAACTAATTACATCATTAAGGAACTTTTACAGCTAAGGGGAGGGGCTGGGGCTGTTTCTCCTCCTAAACTAGGAGGAAAGAAGCCCTGCCAGGTTAAAGAGTTAGGGTGCCCTGTCCAGGGCTTCCTGAGAGAAGCATCACTGACCCGCTAGAACCACACACCTGTGACCCTGACTCTGTCATTCCTGCCCTTCTTTGTTGTAGCGAGTGGGGAGAGGAGTTTGTGAATATCTCAGTGAAGGTTTTAATTTGTATTTCTGTTATGAGTAATGATGTTGAGTAACTTTTCAGATACTTGCTGGCCCTTTAGATGACTTGTTTTGTGAAGTGCTGTTTCAAACCTTTTGTTCAATTTTTAAAACCTGAATTATCTTTTTCTTTTTTTTTAAGTAATTTTTTTTTAGGTTAATGTGAGGGTACAGGCAACCAGGTCAAAATATTTGATTTTGATAGGTAGAGCTTATCTTGTGGTTATGTCCCACACCCAAAAGGTATGCAACCACCCCCCACCTGGTGCCCATTCAGTGAGTACACCCCAACTCCCTCTCCCCTCATTATTCCTCCCCCCAACTTGAATTGAAATGCTTTTTTCTCCTATTTGGGCATGCACTGGATTGTCTTCTGGCTTCATATTAATATTGAGTACATTGGATATTTGCCTCTCCATTCTTGTGATACTTTACTAAGAAGAATTTGTTTCAACTCCATTCAGGATATTAGAAAAGATGAGAATTCATCAGCTTTTTCATGGCTAAATAGTATTGCATGGTGTGCGTATACCACAATTTATTAATCCATTGATTTGTAGGAGTTTTCAAATGTATTCAAGTTTATAAGTCCTTTGTTGGATATATGCATTGTAATTATATTCTCAAGTAAATGTAAAAATACTTTCCCAATCTAGGGCTTGTCTTCTTACTCTTTTTATGTCTTCTGAGACATAAAGCTTGCTCTTCCTTCCTCCCCTCCTCCCTCCCTCCCTCCTTCCCTCCCTCCCTTCCTTCCTTCCTTTGTCCCTCTATCCTTCCCTTCCCTTTCTTCCCTCCTTTTCTTTCTTCCTTTTTCTCTTTGTCCAACGTGACATAGAGAAACAAGTTGAAGCTCAGAGATTTCCACAATTTTTATAATGTTCCTACAGTAAATGTTTACAACTTCATTCAAAAAGAGGGAGAAAAGTCTACCTTATCTCAAGACTCCTCCTCTTAGTTCAATAACAATGAAGCGATACAGCATTAACGAACATCCTTTGCCTCTAGAATTTAAAGGAGCGGAAAGGCAGTAATTGATGGCTAATTCGTAGAACACAGGAAGCCACTTGTCACTATCCATTAACAGCTGCTTTTCAAGAATATTTGCCTCATCTCCATTAGGAAGAAATAGATGACAAAGCAAAACTAGAAAGCTATTTGTTTCATTCCAGTCAGAGGAGCTAAACTAAATATTCCTGGATAGCCACGTATTTGTACATGATATACATGCATTGTGCTTGCAAGTGATTTGTTTGTTTGTTTATTTATAATTTATTGGTTTCACTTTGCAACCCAGATATGTTATAGGAGTGCCTAGACTCTGAATGGTTCTTTAGGGAGTTGTACTTTGGATAAAGTCATAACCCACAGCCTGTAGGATTTGGTATTGCCATCTACATATGTGTATATATATCTTTTCAATGCTGACAGGAGAGAGACTTAACTTTTGAACTTATGAATTTCCCTTGTGATTATATACTTTTCTCCAAAGAACACCAATTCCTGATAAAATAATTCAACATAAGGAAACAAGGATTTCCCTTCTTATTATGTACTTTGCCCCAAAGAACACTGAGTCCTGTGAAAATAATTCAACATAAGGAAAAATTTTAGTCTGACAACTCACTCTAACTTATCCATTTGAATTGAGGACAAGAAGCCAGTCTTTAGTTGGAGTTTCGGCTTTATTACTCTGTGTCATGATCTTAAGACCTCTATCTAGAAAAAAATTGGCAAAAAAATTCCCTGAATATAATTTTTTAAAAAGAAAGATCTCTTGGGTGGCACCTGTGGCTCAGTGGGTAGGGCACTGGCCCCATATACTGAGGGTGGCAGGTTCGAACCTGCCCCAGCCAAACTGTAACAAAAAATAGCCGGGCATTGTGGTGGGCGCCTGTAGTCCCAGCTACTCAGGGGGCTGAGGCAAGAGAATCGCCTAAGCCCAGGAGTTGGAGGTTGCTGTGAGCTGTGATGCTACAGCACTCTACCAAGGGCTATAAAGTGAGATTCTGTCTCTGAAAAAAAAAAAAAAAAAGAAAGATCTCTCACTGAACCTCACAGAACCTACTTATTTCCCCAAAGCTGGTAGAATGGTACCTCAGAAGTGGACTCTCAGCCTTAATGGCTGTTTCCTGGGATGAATTAAAGATGCCACAGGCCTCTTGGTTTCTAAAGAAAGGTGGACTGAATAGATCAAAGGGAATCACTTAATGGGGTTGTTTGCAGAAAAATTCCTCTCTTGAAAGACTTGCCAGAGATAATCTAAAACTCTGGTGGTCTCCCCTCAGGTGAGGAGGTAAGTAAGCCTGCCCATAGCCAGTTAGGATTGAGAGTCCTTGTAGATTCCACAAAGACAGAGGGTTATCAGATGGAAGTTTGGACAGGTGTCAAAGTTCATGTCTCTTATAGAGCTTACCTCAGTGCCTGGTAAAAGTACAGACCTGAGTTCCTTTCCAGGCTTAACGAACCAGAATCTTTGGGTATAGGGCCACAGATCTGCATATTTAACAACTCTGCCCTTGAATGTCATACTCTCAATCCTGAAAACCTTTGGATTGAAATGAACTGTCACCGGTGAAAGAATTTGGCATATTTTCTTTACCTGAAGTCTTGCCCAGTAGAAGGGACTATATAGGTTGGCTCCCGTTCTTTAATTTCACATCTAAAGTATAAGGCAGAGGGTGGACAGCAGGCATGACTAATATGTAGATCAGTGGAACTCAGTTATTAGGAAACTTTTCTACAGCAAGTACTGGGCTAGGCAATGGAGTAGTGCAGATGAATAAGACATGGTGCTTGTCTGCAAAGAGCTGACAAATAATAGAGAAGTCAAATAATTCCTCCACAGCATGGTGGAGGCAAAGCTGGAGTCCTATGCAGAGAATGTGGAGAAAAAAATGGAAACAGCACTGGACATCTTTCCAGCTTCCTGATTGGGTTACAACTAATTGATGGTAAAATGCAAATGTCTTAAGTTCGCAGCTCATTGAATTTTCCCACACATATACCCCCACTATAACTGCTACCCAGATCAACAGAGAGAACGTCTTCAGCACCCTAGAGAGCTTCCTCCTGCCCCTCACCACCACCAGTAACTGCTACTACCACCAGTGCCCTATCGAGTAACTACTATTCTGATCTCTGTTATAATAGTTTAGTTTGGGCTATTTTTGAAATTTTATATGAATCAAATCATCTAGTATGTAATCCTTTGGTCTGGATTTGTTCATTCAACATTGTGCTGTAAAATTTCATTCATTTTGCTCCATTTTGCAGTCATCATTTTTCACCCAGGTTCTATTGTGCAAATATACTATAATGGCTGGATACTTGGGTTTGTTTTCAGGGTGGGGCTGTTAGGAGAAAAGCTAATTATGAACAATCTTTTGCATGTCTTTTGGAGCATATGAACATTCCAATCTGCTAGCATTATTCCTATAAGTGAAATTAATGGGTCAGAGTGGTGCATACATTTATGTTCAGATTAGAGCTGCTCACAGTTTTCCAAAATGGGGTGCCATTTTCCCCTCTCAGCAGCAGTATAGAAGGGTCTTAGCTGTGCTGCATCTTCATCTACTTTTGGTGTTCTCAGTCCTTTCAAGGGTGGTTATTTCTTAGTGTGCCTGAGTGCGTGTGTGTGTGTGTGTGTGTGTGTATGAGGATTTGTGTTCATCAATGTCTCTATTATGGTTTCAATTGGTATTTCTGTCATGAGTAAATGCTGCTGAGTCACTTTTTATAAATACTTACTGGCTCTTTAGATAACTTGTTTTGTGAAGTGTTGTTTCAAGCCTTTGCTCGTTTTTTTTTTTTAAACCTAACTGTCTTGTTCTCACTGATTTGTAGGAGTTTTAAATTATACTCCAGTTTACAAATCTTCTGTTGGATATATACCTTACAAATATCTTCTCCCAGTCAGGGGCTTGCCTTTTCACTCTTCCAATGTCTTCTGAAGCTCACTCTTTTCGCCTTCCTTCCTTTCCTTCCTTTATCTTTTAAAATATATGATTAAAAAATAAACATTGATATATTCAAGGTGTACAATGTAATGATTTGATATATGTATACACTGTATAGTAATTACTATCAGAAAAATTAACCCATCCATCATCACCCATAATTGCATGTGTGTGTGTATTTGTGTATTGAAGACATTTAAAATTTGCTCTTACCGAATTTCAAGTGAACAATTCAATATTATTAATTATAGTCACCCTGCTGTAGATTGGATCCCCTGTACTACTTATAACTGGAAGTCTGTACACTTTGACCAACATTTTTCTATTTCTCCACTGCCAAGTCCCTGACAACCATGGGCTACTCTCTTCTACTCTGAGTTAGTCTATTTTAGATTCTATATGTAAGTAAGATCACATAGTATTTGTTCTTCTGTGTCTGCCTTATTTCACTTAACATAATGTACTCCAAGTTTATCCATGTTGTCTCAAATGTATGTATCTCTTTCTCTCTATGGCTGAATCATATTCCTGTGTGTGTGTGGGGGGTGTGGGTGTATCATATTTTCTTTATCCATTAATTCATTGATAGGCACTTAGGCTGTTTCTATATCTTGTCTCTTGTGAATAATGCTGCAATAAATCTGGGAGTGCAGATGTCTCTTTGACACACTGATCTCATTTCCTTTGGATGTATACCCAGAAGTGGGATTGGTAGTTCATATGGAGTTCTATTTTTAATTTTTTCAGGAACTTCCATAATGTTTTCCATAATGGCTCTACCAATTTTCATTCCCACCAATATTGTACAAGGATTTTCTTTTCTTAACACCCTAGTCAACATCTTGCCTTTTTGACAATGCCCATTTTAACAGGTGAGAGGTGGTATCTTATTATGGTTTCAATTTGCAATTTTCTGAGGTTAGTAATCTTGACTATCTTTTCATATATCTGTTGATCATCTGTATGTCTTCATTGGCAAAATATCTATTTGAATCCTTTGCCTATTTTAAAATTGGGTTATTTCTTGTTTTACTTTTAAGTTGTGTGAATTTCTTATTTTTTTTATTAACTCCTTAGCAGATATATGATTTGTAATTTTTTTCCCATTCTGTAGGTTGCCTTTTCAATTGTATTGATTGTTTCCTATGCTGTGGAGAAGTTTTTTATTTAAATGTATTCCCACTTGTTTATTTTTTACTTTATTCCCTATGCTTTTGGTATTATAATTTTAAAAAATCATCTCAAAGACCAATGTCAAAGACCAACATTTTCCTTCTGTTTTTTTCCCAGGAATTTTGTGTTTTTTTATCTTATATTTAAGTCTTTAATGCATTTTGAATTAATTTTTTATATAGGGTGCCAGAGAAGGACCCATTTTTTCTCTTTTTAATGTGGATATTCAGTTTTCCCAACACTGTTTATTGAAAGGAGTGTCCTCTCTCTATTATGTGTTCTCAGCACTCAAGATTGCTTGACAAGGATTACATGCCTAGGGTTATTTCAGGGCTTCTATCTGTTCTGTTTCATTGGTCTGTGTGCCTGTCTTTATCCCAGTACGATAGAGTTATGATTAGTACAGCTTTAAAATGTAGCTGGAGATCAGGAAGTGAAAGTCTAACTCACTGGCACACAGCCTCAGCCACCTGGACTTTTTCTTAACCCCATTCCTGGTGTTGGAGGCTTCCTTAACCTCTCTGTTGAGCTATTTCCATCTAATAAGAAGGAAGAAGGATAATTATTTGTTTTGGGTCTCATAAATGAGAATTACTCATAGAAGTGAGTAACATGCTTTATTTTGGATTCTCATTTTCTTAAGCTACAGTCAAGACCTGGGTAACAACTGTAACAGCAGGGAGCCAACCTGTCCTATTTTTAGTACTGTACTGAGCTGCCAGCAGCCTCCTCCTCCCACCCGGTGTGATATCTCCCCTCTTCACTATCTTTCCACTAGAGTCTACTCTTTTCTTGACTAGAGCCACTCCCCTCTCTTGATTACAGTGAGCTAGGGGTGAGCCAGACTCTCAGTGACCTGCCTTCTTTGGGGAGGGTCCCTAAGAGGTAGCCAATCTTACTCTTTGTGGCCTCAAGCCTTCCTTGTCAAGTAACTTAGAATGAATTTCCCTCAGACCAGACTAGAAGCCATTTGAGTTCACTTGACCCATCCTAGGGAAAATACTTTAATCTAGAAATATGGTGGTGGTGGTTTGCAAATACCTTCCTGAAGTGGTTTTACTGTAAATAACTGCTACTCAGCTCATATCAGATGGCATCCTTAGCTCATGTCATGTTCTGTCCCAACATGGCTGCTCATTACAGTTCAGCCAGGTGGAAAAGATGTGTCCCAGAGACACCAAACAAAACCAGTTCCTGCCATCCCTGTATTCCCATACAATCAAAGCCATTCTTCTGGGCCACTAGTCCTGGAGGGCATCTGCAAACAAAGAGCCTAGAAATATCTTTTCTAATCAAATATCCTTTTCTAGCACATTTATGAAGAAAGAAGCCTCTGAGTCCTTTGCTTCTTTTCTCTCTCATTTATAGGAGTGAAATTGTGGCAAAGCATTCTTGTTTGACATTTTTCTAATGTCAAGGTGGAGTGTTCACTCAACACACTCTAGTGCAGGCAATCTCAGAGAGCCCTTGTGCTAAGAGAATCATTGTTTCCCTCATTCTTTTGGTAATCAAACTGGTGTGTCACATGTGACAGAGCACCCGACTCAGAAGGAAGGACAGTAGAGATCTTGGCCTTCCTGAAAGGTGTGAAACTGTACTCTCTAGTTCATTTCTCTGGATAATTGATGTTTTCTTCCTTTGAAATAAAGGTAATATCCTTTATTTTGTTTTCCCCTGTGTGAAGATGGGCATCTACTCATAGAACACTTCATAAATGGTAGGAATGACTGAGTTGAGGAAATATCCCAACCAAACATCACTTACGGCCAGGCACCAGGAGCTGATAGCTTTTGCTTGAATTGTTTGCTCTGAATGTCCCTTATGAGATGATGCTCAACTTGTCAGCAGGTTTAGATGCTAAGACTTTTCAAACTCTCCTTAAAATGGATGTTCTTGAAACCCAGGAGACTTTCCCATCTGTCTCTTATGCAGCATTAATATTGGGGAGGAGCAAATAACACAGACCTTTTGCAGTCTCCGAATCACATTTTGAATATTCTCCGTTTAATAAAACATAGTCTTGATTTTACCAGTTAATTTACTGCCTACTATAAAGTTTTGGGCTTTTGTGTCATTGGAACTAAAGTAATTAAATGCTCCTTCATAAGTATCGTGTTTTGTAAGAGAATCATTGCTCAAGACGACTTCAAAAAAATTTAAGAAAAATATTTTAACTAATGGCAAATGGAATTGCATTTTGGTATGGGGCTTTGAGTTTATGAATTTGGAGTGGATTCTAAAATTAGTCCTGGAGTGTTCTCAGTGTTGTTTGTGAAGAAAAGAAAAAAAGAAAAGAAAAGAAAAATGTATGTTGAGATAACTTCTTGATTCTGTTCAACTCTTTCAGCGTATTCTGGTCACTTTCTAAGCCTAAATCACAAATCCACCAGTAATAAAAGGCAGATAGTCCTTAGAGTTTCAAATGGAATATTTCCTTTCAGAATGTACTTTCTTTATAATTCTGCAGGCTATATTGTCATTAATGCCTTGACAGCGTAGTGGAAGGACTGCAGATTAATTTCTTTACCAATTCTCATATAATGCTAAGTTTATAAACCCCTCTAACCGAAATCAGATCTTTGATTTTACCGACCTTTGTAATTTGAAAATATTTAGTTGAGTTTTCTTTTCAACAAAGCCCAAAGTCTTGACAATTTTGGTTTGTTTCAGTTCTATTGTAAGACATACATAATTGACACAGAAAGTTTAACCAGACAATTGAAGAGCAAGCTTTATAATCTGTAGTTCTTCCCACCTCCATCCCAAACACAAATGATCAGCCAAGCAGAAGGAGATTCTTCAGTCAATTAAGAATCCAAACTCTTTTTATCCATTAAGAGCAAAATGCAGAGTGAGGCACGATGCTGGTGGGACTACTGTCGTTTACCTCATATTAGACCGTGGCTTTCACATCTTGCACGTCTTCATTATGTTGTCTCAGGAGTGCTGCCAAGGGAGCAGGCATTGTAGGAATTTGCCCTGTGTCTCTGTGGGGACGATAGCCATGATCTAATTTCCTGTGTACTGTAGTATCAGAGGCCTAAGGGGACTCAGAGTGGGCCTCTATGTGAAGCTGCTGTAGCCTCGGCTGTCCTGGAGAAAAGGGTAGACTCATCGTCTTTGCATTTGTAGGCAGTACACTTTATGTCTCCTCTCTAACTCTGTGGGGTTTCCCAGGTCTCTACTCTGGGTTTGAGTTGAATTTTAGAACACAGTTTAACCATCTTTTCCTCTGAGACTTTTTTTCCCTAGGTCTCTTCTATTTAGATTCAGTACATCATCCCCACACCCCCATCAATTAGCACACATTAACAAGCATACTGCAGTCCTCAGTTTATGTCTGCCTCTTTCAGTAGACTGTAATGTTGTGATCTTAGTGTCTTATGCACCTCATTCAGTGCCACACACACAGTTTTATTGGATGAGCAAATGCAAGCTTGACAGATGGCCATGCCATGAAGTGTGGATCTCATTTACCTTTCGCTTGTGGACAAGCAGGAGGATACCACTGCTTGTCTCTAGAGGCTGGTCTCAGTGTGCTCTCCACTGGACACTGGAGCACTGCTATAACACCTGAAGCAAAAATGCCTGAGGGTTTGTTCTGGAAAACAGTCATAGCTGGGAGTCCTAGGGACAAGCCAGTTCGCATCTGATCTTCATTGGCTGACTTTGCAATGTCATGTCAAAGGCAGAGAAGCATCTTTCCCTGCGTGGCCAGGGGGAAAAAGTACGCCCCTATTCTCTGGGAGTGAGTATACTTGTGACTAAAGAACATATCCCTTTGAGCTAGCCCATTCTGGAAGTCACATAAAGGGAATTTTTCTTATACTCAGTAATAAATTTCAGAGTGCTCATGGCCAAGGCAATCTAACTAGCTGAATTGGTCTTGAAGTTTGATCTCTGTGCCCTAACTTAGAGCCACAAACCATTCTGGTTGCTAATAGACATGATGTGGTTATAAATACAAATAGAAGCCTTTCTATGTAAAGAAGTTGGAAAAATAGGAAGTTGTATTATAGTGGTCTGGATGTTGATTACAACTTTTTGATTCTCTGGAGGCTATTTTGTCTTTTAAATCAACGAGATTCTCATTTCAGTCTTTGTCTAGAGGGAAAGCTACTTCTTTGAGCATTGATTTAGGTCAATCTAATTTCTCTCTGTTTGATCTACAGCCTAGATTTTTTTTTCCTCTTTTGGGATTTCATCATTGATAGCTGAAGAGGAAAAGCTTAATTCACAGCTTTGCAAAGCGGAGTCAATGATACTAAGTTCCAAGTTTCCCAATGTGATTTTTCTTGGAAACAAAGAAGGAAACAGCTTCAAACTTTTCTCTTAGAAAGACATTCTGGGGTAGTCCCTGTGGCTCAAACGAGTAGGGCGCTGGCCCCATATGCCGGATGTGGTGGGTTCAAACCCAGCCCAAGCCAAAAAACAAAAACAAAAACAACAAAAGAAAGACATTCAATTCAAATCATTTATTTAATCTGTGACATTTCTCCATTTATTTATGTTGCACATTTATTTAGCTCAGCTACTATTCATTTATTCAACAGAAATTTGCATAGTGCGCATCAGTGTCAAACCCAGATTTTAGTAGATTAGAAAACAGGACAAATGAATGTCTTTAAAATTTAATAATAAGGGGAGAGAAGGAGCAAGATGGAGGCCGAGTAACAGCTTCCTTGCAACTGGGCACAGTGAGACTGAGGAGAGAAGACTTCAGGCATCTCTGGCTGGCAGGATCTGCCCAGAAACATTCCTTTGGGGACACAGGGAGACAGCATGAGACTTCTGGACCCCTTGAGGAAGGCAAAAGCAGTGGAGATCTGGCAAGTGGTTGCATGTGTTCATTTGGTCTAATCCTGCCAGAAGCTGTAGGTACAGCAGCAGTGAGATTGCAATCTGAAAAGGCCTTACCTGTGAGCTGTTTGGGTTTTTTTTTTGGATTTGGCAGTCAGTTGAACTACCTTGGGAGAACTTGGGCGAGAGTGTGGAGGTCTCTGAGTGTTGTCTAGGGCCCCAGACTGAGCCACCGAGCCAGACGGAGCTACCTGTGTTTGGTTGTGGGCTGTGTGGAGCCATTGTGGGAGAACTGCCCCAGCAAGCTCCACCCTCAGGGTCGCAGAACAAGCATCGGGTGGGGAGCTAGTAATCTAGTGACTGAGCAGCCTAAAGGTGGGGGCTAGGACGCCTTGCAGCCTTAACCCTCAGGGGTATAGGGTGAGAGTGGTTTTTACTCACTTACACTGAGTAAGTGGATAGCCACTTAAGGAGTGATCCCAGTGACAAGTGCTTTCCGGGAAAGATTCTGCTTAGTCCAAGTTAGCAATTTAAAGTGACGTCTAAGCAGGCTGAGGAGGATTTAGGCTCTACACCCAGTGGGGTTTGAGAAATCATTAGAGGCCTCCAGTCTCCATTTTGTACAGCCATATTAACATTGTGATTAACATATCACACCCCAGAAGATCACCTCTTGCCCAGACAGTATTCGGCAAGATTTATATACTGCTTTGTTTTTGATTTTGTTTTGTTTTGTGTTTTTTTGTTTGTTTTTGTTATTGTTCTTTTGTTTTTAATTTCAACATCTTCCTTAAAGATTTTTCTTTTCTTTTTTTATTTTTCTAGTTTAAATATAATTTTCCATTGTTGCCTTTTTCAACAATTAGAACTTCATTTTTGCTAGTTTTTCTACCCATATTAATTGGTTTTTTCCCCAATTTTATCCCATAAAGTTTTTGTTTTGCTTGTTTTGCTTTGATTTATTGCATTTTCATCTTTCCTCTCAACTTGGTGGAGGTGGGGTACTGTGTCCAAATAGGCTGGCAAAGAGCTGCTGACCTAACCACCCAACTTGGCACCCCAAGAGGTTGGGGGTTCTTAAGGTTGGGTCAAAGTATCCTACTGTACACCTATATTGCTCCCATCCCCCTCTTTCTGTGCCTCTCTTCTTTTCATCAATATTTGCTTCTACCACCCCCTCTCTTTTCTCCTTTTTCTTTTCTTTTTCTTTCTTTTTTTCTTTCTTTCTTTTTTCCCCTCTTGCTCTCTGATTTCTTATCCTTCTGGTCCTGTACCAAAAGGACTCATTGAAACCCTAGTCCAGAGGCATGGCAATTTAAAGAGCAGGAGAAGTGAAAGGAAAATTAGGTCAAGGAAACAGATAAAAGAAATCACTCATGAGGAAGAATCATCAGAAAACTCCTGGCATCATGAAAAACCAGTCCAGAGCAACCACTCCAAGGGACTGTGAGGTAGCTACTGCAGAGGATTCCACCTATAAGGAAAAGTTAGAAATGATAGAAGGGAATTTAGAATACAGATGATGGAAAAAATCAAGGAAATGAAGGAAACAATGAAGGAAACTGCTGATAAAATGGAAAAGGAAATCCAAAAACAGAATCAATTAAGAGATGAATGCTATGAAGAATATAAAAAGGATATAGCAGAGCTGAGGGAAATGAAGCAGCCAATTAGGGAACTTAAAGATGCAGTAGAAAGTATCAACAACAGTTTAGACCATGCAGAAGAAAGAATCTCAAAAGTAGAGGACAAAGCTCTTGAGATAACTCAGATAGTTAAAGAGGCAGAAAAGAAGAGAGAGAAAGCAGAATGTTTGCTGACAGAATTATGGGACTCTATGAAGCATTCAAACATATACATTATAGGTATCCCAGAAGGGGAAGAAGAATGCCCCAGGGGAATGGAAGCCATACTAGAGAATATTATAAATGAAAATTTCCCAAATATCACCAAAGATTCTGACACTGTCCTTTCAGAGGGATATCAGACCCCAGGTTGCCTCAACTCTAACTGAGCTTCCCCAAGACACATAGTGATGAACCTGTCCAAAGTCAAGACAAAAGAAAAGATTCTTCAAGCTGCCAGGAGTAAGCGCCAATTGACCTACAGGGGCAAATCTATCAGGGTGACTGCAGACTTCTTTAATTAAACTTTCCAAGCAAGAAGACAATGATCATCTACCTTTAATCTACTTAAACAAAACAATCTCCAGCCCAGAATTCTATATCCTGCCAAGCTAAGTTTTAAAGTTGATGGAGAAATCAAATAATTTACTGATATACAAACATTGAGGAAATTTGCCACAAGAAGACCAGCTCTACAGGAAATACACATTGTTCTACACATTGACCACCACAATGGAAAACAGCAAAATAAGAACTCAGAAATTAAAGGACAGAGCCTAACTTCCACACTGATGCAAAAGATAAAACTAAGCAATGGACTCTTACAAAATAAGATGTACCACACTTATCAATTATCTCAATAAATGTTAATGGCTTGAATTCCCCACTCAAAAGGCATAGATTGACTGGATTAAAAAACGCAAGCCATCCATTTGCTGTCTGCAGGAAACACACCTAGCTTCAAAAGACAAATTAAAACTTCTAGTTAAGGGTTGGAAGACAATTTTTCAGGCAAATGGAATTCAGAGGAAAAGAGGAGTTGTGATCTTATTTTCAGATACATTTGGATTTAAAGCAACCAAAGTCAAAAAAGACAAAGATGGTCACTTTATATTATTGGTCAAGGGAAAAATACAACAATAAGACATTTCAATTCTAAATATTTATGCACTCAACTTAAATGCTCCTAGATTTTTGAAACAGACCTCACTCAGTCTGAGCAATATGATATCCTATAATACCATAATAATAGGGGACGTTAACACTCCTCTTCCAGAACTGGATTGATCCTCTAAACAGAAATTAAACAAAGATATAAGGGACTTAAATGAGAACTTAGAACAACTGTGCTTGATAGATGCCTATAGAACACTCCATCCCACAGATAAAGAATATACATTCTTCTCATCAGCCCATGGATCATTCTCCAAAATTGATCATATGCTAGGACACAAAACAAACCTCAATAGAATCAAAAGAATTGAAATCTTGCCTTGTATCTTCTCAGGCCACAAGGCACTAAAGGTGGAATTCAACTCCAACAAAAACGTTCAACCCCACACAAAGGCATGGAAATTAAACAATCTTCTGTTGAATGACAGTTGGGTGCAGGAAGAAATAAAACAAGGGCTCAGCGCCTGTGGCTCAACGGGCTAAGGCGCCAGCCACGTACACCTGAGCTGGCAGGTTCGAATCCAGCCCAGGCCCGCCAAACAACAATGACGGCTGCAACCAAAAAAAAAATAGCCAGGCGTTGTGGTGGGCACCTGTAGTCCCAGCTACTTGGGAGGCGGAGGCAAGAGACTCGCTTGAGCCCAGGAATTGGAGGTTGCTGTGAGCTGTTATGCCATGGCACTCTATCCAGGGTCACAGCTTGAGGCTCTGTCTCAAAAAAAAAAAAAAAGAAAAGAAATAAAACAGGAAATCATCAACTTCTTTGAGCATAACAACAATGAAGACACAAGCTACCAAAACCTATGGGATACTGCAAAAGCAGTTCTAAGAGGAAAATTTATTGCTTTGGATGCCTACATTCGAAAAACAGAAAGAGAGTGCATCAACAAATTCACAAGCCATCGTATGGAATTGGAAAAAGAAGAACAATCTAAGCCTAAATCCAAGAGACGAAAAGAAATATCCAAATTTAAATCAGAGATCAATGAAATTGAAAACAAAAGAATCATTCAGAAAATTAATGAAACAAGGAGTTGGTTTTTTGAAAAAAATAAATAAAATAGATAAACCTTTGGCCAGACTAATTAGAAATAGAAAAGTAAAATCTCTAGTAACTTCAATCAGAAATGATAAAGGGGAAATTACAACTATGCAAAATTATGCCACAGAGATACAAGAGATCATCTCTGAATACTACCAGAAACTCTAACCCCAGAAATTTGACAATGTGAAGGAAATGGATCAATATTTGGAATCACACCCTCTCCCTAGACTTAGCCAGGAAGAAATAGAGCTTCTGCATAGACCAATTTCAAACACTGAGATTATAGAAACAATAAAAAAATCTTCCAACCAAAAATTGCCCTGGTCTGGATGGCTTCACACCAGAATTCTACCAAACCTTCAAGGAAGAGCTTATTCCCATACTGCAGAAATTATCCCAAAAAATTGAGGAGGAAGGAATCTTCCCCAACACATTCTACGAAGCAAACATCACCCTGATACCAAAACCAGGAAAAGTTTTGGTCTCCAACTTTTTCAAGTCTCCAACTAAAAAGGAGAATTTCAGACCAATTTCACTCATGAATATAGACACAAAAATTCTCAACAAAATCATAGCCAATAGATTACAGCTTATCATTAAAAAAGTCATACATCATGATCAAGTGGGTTTCATCCCAGGAATGCAAGGCTGGTTTAACATACACAAGTCCATAAACATTATCCACCATATTAACAGAAGCAAAACAAAGATCATATGATCCTCTCAATAGATGCAGAAGAAGCATTCAATAAAATTCAGCGTCCTTTTCTAATTAGAACACTGAAGAATATAGGCATACATGGCACATTTCTGAAACTGATCAAAGCTATCTATGACAAACCCACAGCTAATATTTTACTGAATGGAGTAAAACTGAAAACTTTTCCTCTTAGAACTGGAAGCAGCCAAGGTTGTCCTCTGTCACCATTACTATTCAACGTAGTGCTGGAAGCACTAGCCAATGCAATTAGGCAAGACAAGGAAATAAAGGGCATCCAAATGGGAGCAGAGGAGGTCAAACTCTCCCTCCTTGCTGACGACATGATCTTATACTTAGAGAACCCCAAAGACTCAACCACAAGACTCCTGGAAGCCATCAGAAAATATAGTAATGTCTCAGGATATAAAATCAATATCCACAAGTAGCCTTTGTATACAGCAATAACAGTCAAGATGAGAGGCTAATCAAGGACACAACTCCCTTCACCATAGCTTCAAAGAAAATGAAATACCTAGGTATATAACTAACAAAGGAGGTGAAGGACCTCTATAAAGAAAATTATGAAATCTTAAGAAAGGAAGCAGCAGAGGATATTAACAAATGGAAGAAAATACCATTCTCATGGCTGGGAAGAATCAACATTGTTTAAAATGTCTATACTTCCCAAAGCAATGTACCTATTTAATGCTGTCCCTATTAAGATACCAACATCGTACTTTCAAGATTTGGAAAAAATGATTCTGCATTTTATATGGAACCAGAAAAAACCCTGCATAGCTAAGGCAGTTCTTAGTAATAAAAGCAAAGCTGGGGGCATCACCATACCAGATTTTAGGCTGTACTACAAAGCCATAATGATGAAGACGGCATGGTACTGGAACCAAAATAGAGACATAGACATTTGGAATCAAATAGAAAACCAGGAAATGAAACTAACATCTTACAACCATCTAATCTTCAATAAACCAATCAAGACCATACCTTGGGGGAAAGACTCCCTATTCAATAAATGGTGCTGGGAGAACTGGATATCCACATGTAAAAGACTGAAACTGGACCCTCACCTTTCTCCACTCACAAAAATTGATTCAAGATGGATAA